>JAAAKL020008422.1:0-15941 GCA_010016065.2 Carybdea cf. marsupialis auct. non (Linnaeus, 1758)
TTGGTTTGGATCGTGACTGACCACCTAACTAACTAGCTAGCTTACCAACTAACTAACTAACCAACTGACTGACTGACGGACTGACTGACTACCATTGCTTGTAACGTATTTGCTCTGACTACAGATCGAAAAGTTTTGTGAAGCTTTATGTAGTAAAACGTCTACTATTTTTTTTCGTGTTCACGATGTTGCCCAAGGGCAAGTAAGTCACCTACTCTACCCATTTGCTTGCTCCTTGTCCTTTGGCCAACGTGCTTGCAAGGGGCTCTTTTAGACCAGCAAATGTTTTGCAAGTGTTACAAAACAAACAACTAAGAGAACGTTTTGAGAAGGCATCGACACTTTAGAAAACGACCACAGATTTAACGAATTTTGAGGGCTATGAAATTTAACCAATAGCAAAAAAAAATTACACTTTTCTACAGACAATTGACAAATGACAATTGACAACTGAGAATTCTGAGTAACTTGTGGTCAGAGCCATTGCCATTTTCAACAACTTTGCAGGGTCACGTGATGTTATTGGTCTTGCACAACCAACATGCGATACAAGAGAGTAAGCGAAGGCCCTAAAATAAATGGAAGGTAAATTAACTTTATCTAACCTTTAAGTAGAAAGATGTTAAAAATTTTCAATAACTTCAAGTTTAGCTTTTGAAATTTTGGAAGAATGAGTGATCTGGAGGGTAGAGAAGGGCTTTATAAAATAAACTTCCTATGTTGAAAATATCCTAAAGTTATCCATGTCTTGCATTTATACGTTTGCAACTGAGCATTGAAGTTTTACGATCTATTTTCTGAATCAAAAATACCATTCCAGTAAAAAAATTTAACACCCTGATAGAAACTCGGAATTACATTTGAAGCAAATCGAATTCTTTCATCTATCACAGCTATCAATTCATGATGAATATAAAGCATTCTCAAAGCAACCAATTAAATTGAAATGTCTCATATTTTTGTACTTCTTCTTGATATATTTTGAGAACATTATCATCCTAAATGGGACATTGGTATATTCGTCTGCCAAGGTTATCGGTCATTCGTGATCAAAACGTTGGTAATGAACGGTCTTACTTCTGCGGTGCTTCATGAGTTTTAAACCGTTCCTTCAACAAGACCATTGGTGCACATATCTTCGTAGCTCTAAATGGCCTTTAACAATAATTTATTTGACCATAGAACAATTTATATGGAGTAGATTAACATAGTTTATCGTCTGAAACAAGCATTGCTGAAGATAAGACTCCAAACGAATGTTATGTTTGGGGCTTCAATTTTGACACGAGAACGTTTCCTTTGATTTTCTGAAGGTGCGAGGTACACGATATCCCATAATATACGCTTTTATTGTTTATCATCAAATCACCTAAATCACGTCCTTGTAAATATAATAAGGAAGGCTAGTGGCTTTATCAATTCCTTGTTTCTACAAAATTATCACCATGTGATACAGAATCAACTTTTTTGAATGTTTTTAACCACAAAAATAGAACTTCCAGTAATACCTGTGACCAGCTCTACGATAAAATGTAAATAACTTAAAGTTGCGGTGTGTCCGCAAATGAAAGTGTTCTTGAGGTTCGAAACACAGTACAACTTCAACTTTTTAAGGTTACTCATAGTAAACAAAATGACTAGTGATAATGTTCGATAGATAAAAACAAATATGATGCGTCGTGCACTTTGTCTCCCTTAATGCTTTACAGTGATTAAAACACAGCCTTATTAAAGATGACATACCGCACTGTACAGAACAAGTGTAGCTGTGCCATAGGATCTTCATAGTACTACTTCGAAGCGGTTCATTTCAGTGCTTTCATTTCACTTTGTAACAAGTTGTGCGCCAATATTCGCTAACTGGCAGTTGCTAAAGTGCCACAGACATCTATTATAATAAGCAAAAATATATATGTGTGTGTGTGTGTGTGTGTGTGTGTGTGTGTGGTTGTGTGTGTAAGCGGAATAGGCGGCTGCATCGCTTTGCCTATCATTATGTATCTTTGTATGGACCCTCTCCTGGCACAGGTGCAGGTTATAAGCTGGCTTGCAGCCGCAGAGGCCGGCCTCAGTGAGGTCACAGATGTGCATTCCCGGACTTCCGGGGTGTGTCTTATAAGCGTATTCCAAGTGTAATCTACACCTTGCAATGTACATATATCTATTGTGTGCAAATTTCATTAGAAGCGTCTTATGAGCGTATTCCAAGCGGGTGTCCCGACATGAGCTCAAGCATAACTATCCGTATCTCATTAAAGACTTTCATGTTCACGGCATTCTGTGACAGAAGGGGTAGAGCAATATGTGTATGTTGTCTTTTGTCAACGCAGCATTCCTACTCATACAGACAACTGTATTTGCAGGCCTAAGCTTCCGGGACAGGGCTAGGACATTTAACTAGTTGTTAATCAATAAAACTTTTGTTATGTGTTTTGAGAGAGAAGGTGGCTGAGAGCTTAGACTAGAACCCAGGTCCCTCTGTAATACCCTTTAGCAAACTTAAGTCGAGTCAATTTTGTTCACCATTAATAACGGGCCATCATTTATAGCAGTGTTTATATAACGAAGAAGCAGCCCTTTAAACATTCGTATTGAAAAAAGAGAAAATATCAACGACAAGCGTTTTTCAGGGTAGGCTATCTAGTCTAAACCCAGCCAAGTACTATAAAGTAAAGTGCTCGTAAAATATTGTAGTAGATCTAAATTGTTTCATCTTCATATTATTTGATCGTTGAATATCAACCATACCCAGGCAGAGTGTGGGGGGCGGGGGGGTTGTCAGTCTGAGTAGACCCGTAGTTCTGTATCTTTCCATTTATTTCCTAGACAACTGAGCGGATGCCTTCGAAACTTTTACTTCTCTTCAAATTTATTTAGGAGTAAACTTAAGAAAAGCCATATCTAAAAATGTTGACGTTTTAAAAACGTTCTTTAATGGCCTTCTTCAAGATAATATGTAAGGAATCTGAATAAGAATACTTAGCCTTGGTATATTTCTATGAGTAAAATCAATGTAAAATAGCTCTTTTTTATCAGTTCTACATTTTATTATCCTTTAGAACAAAAAAGGAACCTTGTTCAACTTTTGATAGTCGCTGGTATTTCAACAAGGGCGTATTGAATGGTGTTTGGTACTTGTCAACTTTTGACTTTGCTGTGACGTCATCTCCTCAGTTTCCAAAAAGTATACTCTTTCTATTGCTAATAGACGAACTGACAATCTTGCCATTTTTCATACATCAATCACAAAAACATACTGAGTAATAAGCACAAATATAACTGCAGGCGTACACTCCTCCACCCCTCCCTCCAAGTCTTGATAGGGCTAAAATTATAAGTGAAGATGCACTAGCTATATTTATAAACATGTGCATGCGTTTATTTAGTCTATACTTAGTGTTAAATTAGGTAAAATTAGAACAATGTTTTGCAGTAGACATTGCACCCTGTGCTTATACAGGTAGATGAAGGTAGCGTGATGTTATTTCAGTCTTTGAGCTTTTCTGCTCGAGATAATGTAAAATACTTTTTTTCAATGCAGGTTATAAATAATGGGAAAAGATTCAAGTAAAATGAATCCAATGAATGTAGATTTTATTCTTGGTTTACTTGACGTTATCAAAACTTAACAGGACCTCAGAAGTGGCTGTATCCACAACTTGAAAAAGTTATAAATACAGTTTGCCTACTTAAAATACATCAATTACCAGCTGAATACCCTTAACAGTGGCATAGATTGATAAAGATATAAACAGAAACCTTTTTAATTCAGCGGCAGTGTCTATTTTGGACGGAAATACAGTTACCTTCTGTAACTAAAACAACGGATAACGCAAATTTCATCATCTCGAAATCGCTAACATGTTTCCTTAATTCTGTAAACATTCCCTAACAAAGTTTTAAATCAATCTCTTGGTAACTTTAACCCGATATATTATCTCAAACTTTTTACTTTTACATTTTTTGGATGAAACGATCCGTTTAGTTGGGAAAGATAAAAGGAGAATGTATGAAAAAAATCCATGTAGTTACCATATATTGAATTATTGTTGTCAAGTAGAGAGTAAAATCGATGGAAACATTTGCTTGAACAGAAACAGGCAATCTGAAATGGACTTGTAGATTTTTGTCATTTTTAATGAGGGTTATTACAGGTGCAAAGCTTGAGAATTATGTGAAATCTCTCGTTTATTCGCCTCTGTAGCTAGAATTCCGTCATAACGTTTTTGCTGCACTGATTAGCACCCAAAAGCAAACAGGTCCATTAACAGATTTAGTATCTCGATCCCTAGCATATGTTAGGTAAACATATGCTCAATCCGCAGACAGAACTGTTTCGCCCTTAGTGCGACAGTGCAGAACAGAGCGTTGAGACAGAATTCTAGTCTAATTATGTCGTCATTATAATCTATGAAAGTGTTAGCTGAATTGTGAACTAAATGTCACTCATTGTCACTCCATCCAACTTCTTGTTACATGACGTTATGAAAAGGTAAATGTGCCTCAGAAGTAGCTGCATTCATCAGTTAAATAAAGCCGATGTAGATGTATTAAACAGAGAAAATTAAGCTTTAAAATAAGTTATCGTAATCCTAGATTCCTTTCTGAGGTCTAGTCAGGAATCCAGGATTACGAAAGCTAGTTTTTGGGGTCATTCAAAAAGTACGTATTGGTTGGGGGTGTCCGCCGTTTCGTGACAAGCCGTTACGAAAATTTGAAGGGGTGGGGAGTGTAAAGATGACTTAGTTACGTAATGCACCCCCTAAAATCAAAGCTTAATATTTCTGTTCCTTTAAAAGATGACGAATGCCTTTTCTTCGGTATGCAGTTGATAGCGTGATAAGTTATTTTAAAACAATATTTTTATCTCCAACATTTTCTCTTAGAAATTAATAAACTACTTCAAAACCACTTGAAAGACTGCTATGTATCTCCCACTTCAATTATTGAACACTTATGACGCTCATGATGCTCATGCCTATCAAACGCCAAATGTCATATTATCACCGTCATAAATTATTGGAGTAGCAAGAGCGATTCAGGCTGATCGAAAAGTTGAGATGGCAGATCTGTTTGACAAATTTTGATGGCATATAAGCAAACTATAAATGTCCCTATCAAAGGGCAACAAACACAAATCGAATGCTCGACGCTATAGCGCGAAATGAAGAAAGGAAGTGATGATGTTGCATTAAATCTGGAAGACCATTTTTCGATACAGATGAAGTTGCTCCAGTGTGGTCTGACTAAATATATCACAATTGTCTTAAACAGTTTTGATCAAGTTTTTTTGAATTATCATCTCCATGATCCATTGTAGTGTTCTATCTACTCAGTCCTTATAAATGCGTTCTCATCGTTCTCAGGCAAAGGGGGAGAGGTGTCTCGAATGGACGTTCTGTATCAAAGGGGGATGTCGACTCAAACGTGGCACGCCGGGGTCAAACTGCTACTTTTTTCCTTTACGTACTTTTTGAAACTGCTTTTAGTGCTGTTTCTTATTTTAATTCAATATACTCATACGATCAAGTCATTCCTATAAACCGAACTCGTTCATCGTTATACCCAGAATTGCCATCTCTTTGCTGTAGAGTTGGGGATTTTAATCAATCTTTTGACCTTTAATTCTTCAAAGCACTTCTCGGCTGTAATTGCTGCTGCAAGATCTCCTATTTAAGTCTAAGCTTTTGTAAAGCCCACACACCGCTCGCCTCAGTGGCAATAGTATTGATAGATTATAGAACAAATTTAGTGAGTGGGCAGTCCCCTTTTTGACCTGGAGCAGTAATTATGAAACACATCATAATCTCTTCCGGGAGGGAGGGTTATCTGTCTCGAAAATACAATCCTTGGGGTACTTGAGTCATATATTATTTTCAAATCTTAGAATATTCGCTTTTTATCACTTTTAATGTTATTCCTCAATTGGCAGTCTCAGATACATGGGCAGCATTTTAGATTATTTACTTTGATGTCAACTGTTCTGACAGAGATATCGAGTCCCAACCCTGCTCTAGGGTCCCATCGCTCAGAAAGGTTAACTTGATCATACCATTTCAGTCTGTAAGTATGCGAGCGACTTAGTGGTTTTCGTTCAGTTCAGAACGCATTTTATAGGACCTACTTTTCTCCACTTAGGATGGGGAAAAATACATTCTGATATTCTGTTCAGTAAACATTAGTTTGCTGTAAGTACTCGTAGAGCTATCAGTTTCAGCATCTGGAAACGGGCCACATTATTTATTTGCCTCATGTTCAATGGTAAACAGCAGATACGGGAGTAAGGATTGAAAAAGCAGATGAAATTAATGTAAAGTTGACAAAGAAGACACAGCAAACGTCTCATCCATAGACCAAAACACCAGATGACGTAATGCAGTGTCATCATAATAACCTACGAAAGTGTTAGCTAAACTGGGAACTAAATGGAAAACCACTGTCACTCCGTCCAACTCGTTAGTTTATGACGTTATTGAAGGTTTAGTGTACCTCAAAAGTAGCTGCATCCCTAACGAGAATAAAGGCAATGTCCGATAAGAATGACCAATGCATGTCGAGTGAAACCGAGCATTGAGATGTACAGAGAAAACTTGATAGAACAGGGCATTTGTAAACAACGATATTACATCAAAGGAACAAATTTTCATGTGAGAATGAAAGGATACTTGCTGAATTTCAGGGATAAACGAAGAAATAATTTAGTGCACCATTGAATACAGTAAATATATTATTGACAGCAGAATGTGTATAGATATGGTTCAGCTGATGACAATTGGCGAAAGGCTTTACTAAAAATATGAGAGTTTTTTGTTGAACCAGCCTTAAGATATCACCATTTTCAAGTAATTCTTGCACAAACGTTCCAGTATGGCTCTGTATCTAGAAAGTACAAGATCGTCATTGCAAATATTTATGTGGACACGTTTAGTAGAATGCCAATGAGAGTCTTCAATAACATGTATCTGCACATATGCCGCAAATTTGGATCATCAGACTCATGCAAATGATTCTACTATCAGCACGATTACATATGACGAGATATTTGACTAAAGATAACAGATCATAGTCCTCATGAGTGAGTTTTCCAACGTATAATGTTTTTGGTCAAGCTCTGTCTACACTGCAAGGCTAAATGTTACTCAACGGTTATATAATGCCTATTCACAAAATTGTTAAGAAAAAACAACAACGAAGTAACTGTATTTATCCAAACAGAATGCAGAATGCAAGCTGTGACTGGCTGAATTTAAAGACTTTGGAAACGAATACCGTGCGTTTTGATCAAAATGTATTTATTGGCATATTTCTATTTTGTACCGAAGAATTGATCGATTTGCGTCAAGCTAGTATCTTCTAGCTGTTAGGGAATCATTTTTCAGGTCCAATAAAGATGAGTTGAGGGAAGTTAACTATATGTTTATAAAATGTCACGGCTTAATCTAAGACTAAGAAATTTGAAAGACACTTAACCCACCGCGATGCAAAACTGGCTATAGTACATAGCAAAAATTAGAAAAAATGTTGATATTTGTATTGACAATCTGTTAAACTCTAAAAACGACCTGATCTTGAGACACTATTGGAAACACTATAGAATATAACGGTTCAAAGAAAAAGTAATACAAAAGTGAGATGAAGAAAGCAGAGGAAGAAAGCAGATGAAGAAAGCAGATGAAGAAAGCAGGTGAAGAAAGCAGATGAAAAAAGTATATGAGAAAGCTGGTGAACGTAGCAAGTCCTTCACGATTTTGTGAGGTAGAAACAAGTTGGCTCATAAACAGCATATCAGTGACTCCTACAAAATCAATGTTGAGTCGCATTGTAGTTTTTGGGGGATCATATTTGTTAAACGTTGACCATGGTATAGATACCTAACTTTGAGTGATGTCAAAGAGAAACACAATGTAGCGTTTACCAGCAGACCACAGTGGTCTGTATTAAAACATGATTTTGCTCTCCAAATTCGGCAAATATTAACTTTCGTGTTTTCAAACATCAACCATAATTGATAAAGGGAACATTTTATGCTCTGTTGTTAGCGAAATCCTCCAGTCTTGATAAAATTATGCTACAGTTGATTCGTAATAGACTCTGAGCTGCCTAGACAATGGAACCTAGCTTAACGAATTGTTTCACTAGTTAGTGATAGGGCATTGAGTTTTAGGCTGTCTTTAGTCCTCTGATGCACATGTTGTATAACATGTTGTGCCATTTTCGGATTACTAAATACCTTCAGTATTTACAAGTTAACGAAAATGATAAATTGCCAATTAGCTCTCTACAAGTTATCTTAATTGTGTCGGACAATATTCCAATGAAACCTACTTAGAGGTAAGATCGACTTTAAGGTCGAGCAAAATGTCGTGTGTTAGAGTGCGCGCTTGAACATCATGTCGTGGTACAGGATAGAAAAATTTCTTTTAAACTTGGTATCTCCCATTTTTTGTTTTTGTTTCCGATTTTCTTACGCATGTCGCTTATTATCACCACAGGAGGCTATGAATACAGGCTCTGCCTTAAAATTAAATCGTGCTGTGCTCAGCTAGAATGCAATAGATAAAACTATTCCGGACGTCTGTTAAGAGCCTCGAGATGACTATGGCTATGTATCATTTAACCTTGATAGATATCAACAAGAGACCACTACACTTTAGATACGTTATCAAGTATAATTCTTATTATTGCCAACTTTTGTAATTGTTTAGCTTGAGATGTACGTCAGTCACAGTTATTTCGAATTTTTATATGTAAGATGAAAATATTTTTGTAATTTGTTACGTCGAATGTTATCGCAAATGTATTTGTTTTGATCAATAAACCATTCCGTATCACTTGTTTACTTTGCCAACAAATTCAAGTGGTAAGAATGCTTCTGCCACGGTCTCTAAAAAGAAATGGAGACAGCACAGTTTCCTTCTAACAGAATAAAACAGACTTTGGTACTAACATCGACTTTAAGCTTAAAGTGGCTGCTTTTGGATTCATGCCACAGGGCAAGCATAGCAAGAAAATAGCCTCCTGCCCACAAATTAAAGCAGCAAATTTTCACAAAACGTACCAGCAACTTTCCATCCATTCATTCAGCGAAACAAGCTTTTAAAGGAAATGGCGTCTACTGATATCCTGTGTCGAACGCAAAAATATACTGACTGATGATTACACCCATTTAAGAAATATATTGCCTCAAGGAGATAGAACATGAGTCTCGCATGTTTACTGTTGCTAAATTTTGCAAATGATTCACTGATAACCCATGTGTACGTAAAATTGAAAAAAATCTGAAGAAGGTCGACTGCTCGTTTAACCCATGTTACCGAGATCATATAGCAAGACACTGTTTCCCCATGCACTATCTTATCATTTGAATAAATTCTTCTTAAATCCTAGAATATGGAGTGATACAAAGGGATGATTGGTCAAAAAATATGAACTCCCATCTTATCAGTTCCCTAGGAATACAAAACATTAACTCATACAGCTCGAGAAATTCAAATATAAGCTTTTTCCTTTGCCTAATGGAATCACTTGTATTCTTATTGTTAACTAATCAATCTAGTAGTGTCGGCTTCTAAGCTTGCTATGCTGACATAAAGAATCGTTGCGCGCTCGTTGCTTTAATTCTAGTGAAGCCCTTTCTGCATTTGATGGATTGTCACATGTCACCTTTCATTTGATTGAGAAGAATCGAGTGGTAACAGGAAGAACGATTACAGTAGTGACAAGAAAAAACCTATAATTTAATAGTCAGTGTCCTGTTTTCTTTGAAATGTAATCAAGATAAATCTAGACCCGGATAATTGAAGAATTGAGAGAAAAACATGGTAAGGAATAAAAAAAATCAATTTGTCCAACTTTGCCCAGTTTCCATCTAGATTCAGAACTTTTAGTGAAACTCTCTTAATCACAGGTATTTCAGAATAGAGAGATACTTGTTAATAGGTAGTAATTCAAGGCCTAAGTACAATACAGCACTTGCTAGAATACGATGCTTGATTAATAAGCTGAGCGGCATTGTGATATCTTATGACCTTTCAAGGACAACAAAGCTACCAGCTCATTACAGGTATTTTCTAATCAAATGTCTTATAGAGTGAGATTTGACTTTTCTATGATCTAGGAAGAATAGGTGGACTTCATTTGCAGTTGGCTGGCTAACTTTACGCTCGTACCTGTCAATAATGACCTTCGCCCCTCTCATGGCTACAGTTTTTATTGCATTCAGAGTAAGGCGTAGTTATAGTTCAGGCGTTACATATCTGATCCTTCTTGTATCCACTAATGTGGGAAATGCCGTAAAGTTTGGATTAGATGAAAACGTGTACAGTGTGAGGTACACTGTATACTTTTTCATCTAATCATTGCAATCCAATCATTGCTTAGTAGAATAATTTATCAGATCTGCCTTACACCTTCTTGAGCCGGACTAATATTTATCAATAGATTCTACTTTATTACTACTCACTTCTCAGATTGCTTATTTATATACTAAATGTGAAAAAGCTGGGTATCTTCATAACACTGTATCGTAGGAAACATTGAGTGATCAGGCTTGCTCGGATGAGGTAACGAATCACAGTCAGTAATCAGTTAAAGGAAAAGTCAGATTTTCTATTACTTTGTCTCGTATCATTCTTATGACTTATAATGATAAAAAACAATGACGTAAAACGAAATGTCACAGTAACCTGGTCCCTTCATAAGCTGCAGCCATCAGGCAACATATTTATTTAAAAATGAAATAAGCTAGAAAGTAATCCAAATAGCTGAGGGGCTGGAAGATGTTTGTATGTTTCCAAACGTCAGCCATTTGCTGTTTGACCAGCAACAATACGTATGTTACACGATTTTTAGCTGCTAGGTAGGTTGGTAACGAATTAAAGTGTAGTCTACAGACGTCCAACGACCTCAACGTTTTATTCTAAAGACGCCAAAGTCCAGATATTTCAGAGAGGTATAGTTCAAGGTAAGCAACCTTGAAATGAATTTTAGAGATTGTCTGCAATGAATCGGTGATACTTTCTCTCCTTCAACGTTTTTTTAAATTTAAAGAGGAACGAAATATGTTTCGAAATGAGTATTTAAACCATAAACTAGATCAACGAGGTGACGTATATATTGAAAGGGTTGTACTAAAATGGAGGCTGTTAAGTTTGAGGAATTTGATGTTTGGGTATTGTCAAGTCAGGCCTGGTGAGGCCACTTTCAAAATGTGTTAGGCATAGGAGCTAAATTCTAATGCCACCAGCTTGTTTTCTCATACAAAAATCCTTATTGCTTAAAAGCAGAGCAATTATCATAACATTTTATGGAAGGACTGAAATTATGAAAAGTAAAGGAGATAAAACTTCAAAGATTGGCACGGATCAAGACGAAAACCGAAAATAAATTATAATTTTAGGATCAATTCAAAATGAACTTAATAAATCATAATAAAGTTTCATCATTTCATTCTCATTAAAATACTACGAGATTGTTATCCTGTTCAAAGACTCGGGTCTGTAATCGGAACGTCACGAAAAACGTGCGTGGCAGCGATAAACGCTTATTTGTCATAAGAAACGTTTTTACAGTCGAACCTGTCTAAAGCGGACACCTGCGGTTCCTGGAAAAAGTGTCCGCTGTTACCAGGTGTCCGCTATATAGCATGTTGGCTATAGACAGGTTCGATTGTATAAGAAACTAGTACTACGGCGGAAAAAACACTAAGAAACTTTTAGTACTATCTCAAATAAAAAGAATGAACTGTAGTGAATCACTAAAATGGAAAAGAATGGAACATTTGGAATATTTGACTCACGTCAGACAAATATACCACAAATACATTTAACTGTATGTAATTACAATTCATTTAAGAAACTGTTAAGTAGCTTTTAGAACTACAATAGGGTGAACAATTTAGAAACTTCTGGTACTAGAAACTTCTCTGGTTTCTTATAAAAAAGCGTGTATAGCTGCCACGCACGTTTTTCGTGACATTCTGATTACAGACCCGAGTCTTTGAACAGGATAACAATATCGTAGTATTTTAATGAGAATGAAATGATGCAACTTTATCATGGTTTATTAAGTTCATTTTAAATTGATCCTAAAATTAAGAATCCTCGCAACACAATTATAATTTATTTTCGGTTTTCGTCATGATCCTTGCCAATCTTTGAAGCCTTGTCTCCTTTACTTTTTATCATTTCAGTCCTACCAAAAATATTATAATGATTTCTCTGCTTTTAAGTAATAAGGATTTTAGTATGAGAAAAATATAAATGGAGAACGTAGAACTTTATCTGTTACCGCAACCTTCGTTACATGATACTCGATTATTCGCTGAAGGGATTGGGATGCTACTTAGTGTGGTATCTAGCTGATGAAAGCGTGATTTCTAATTGATCACCATGTGGGAACTCGGTTTAATGCGTTGATGTCATGCTGAGTAAGACCTCGTCAATGCATACGGGGATTAAAACGAGAGCCTAATTATCTCATTAACCAAAATGATAGATCTTACAAACTAGGAATGACATGACCAGGTCAGAGAGGAAAGAATCCTTTCAAGTTATGTCATATTGCATTGTTCTATTTAACAAGCAGTCAGCCCATGGAAGTCCATTAGCAAAAAGATTTTATTCGGAATGTGAAGTCAATATCCAAGAGCGCTTCTAAGACCGAAACAAATTGGTTACAAAAAGGCTACAGTTGGTGTTTGACTGTGCTGAAAATTTAGCAGAGGATTAATGCGACTCACTTTATCTCCTCGTAATATTTTTAGTAAGTGACATCGTTACAAACCACCGCATCAAAACATATACTTGTATAATCACATACGTTGATATGAAAGTGGACGAGAAGGTCATATTTGCTCTATCAACAAATTATCACGTGAACAAATTATCAAGTGATACGGAATATTTGAGCCGCCGTGGTCTAGTGGTTAAGAAAGTGGACTCACATGCCAGAGGTTGTGGAGTCGAATCCCTCCTAGCCAGATATACAGACTCTCGGTTGGGAAAGGGAAAGGGAGACCAGCCCTGTAAATGTGTTCTCTTCCCAGGACATTGCTCAATCTGGCTGGGCAACAGGCTACGCTCGGAATCGGAATACCACCAAAAAAAAATTTAAAAAATGGAATATTTATACAATGCTTTTTGTGATCTTTTGTTTAACAGTTTCATGATGTCTATGGGATACGGTGGCACTAAAGGTTGCTGCTAAGAATGCTAACAGAAAGTTATCCTTTATTTCACATTGCAATCTTGCCAATATAGAGAAGCGCAAGTACGGAAAGGATACGCAACTCTCACTACAACAAGATTGGGATCGAGTAAATGTTAATCTACTGTTAAACATTGCCCCTAATTTTCTTATTGTGATCCTGTATCTGCATACAGAAAAATATTAATTCTTATTGCATTTCTTTCATGTACCTACAATCTCAGATTATGAAATATGCAAGTTTCCTTAAAACCCGTTCCAAAATATTGTAAAGCTTAATTTAAAAAAGCACTTTAGAGACGTGAGACTCCCTGCTGCTAAATGGACAGGTCTAGAAATATAACAATAGAAGGAATGGACACCGCTTTCATGTGGAAAGTGTCGTGAATGATTTATTCCATTTTCACCAAAATATAGTAAAAACATAACTTCTATCTGTCCAGGATTGTAGTTCTCATACTTACAGCTATCGTGTGCTCCCTATAATTATCAATTTCCCATAACGGCGTGATATAAAAGATTAGTACGGTTGTGTGAATATAGATATCATGAGCATACCCCAACGCCAAAATAACATCTACGTCATAAAAAGATAAGGCGTTCACGTCAAAGAAAGTCATGAGATATTGAAAGTCAAGTTTTATTATTTTTCATATTTTATTTCCTATACAAAATTTACATCTATCGAATATGAATTTAAATGAAATGAGCTGCAAAAAAGATTTGGAACTCCAGTGCCCCATTGTGGTCAAAGGGACACTTGTACATTGCTGTTGTGCCTACCTCTCTAAAGCAGTTATTAATATCTAGACGTTTCTAACCTACCCTACTCCTCTAAGAAAACTTAGCATGATAAACTACCACCCTTAAAGTATTGTGAGAAAATCTCGTTTCGAAATAGAGGTCCGCGGGTCGAAAAAATTTGCCATTAATTGGAATTTCTTTTTCTCATAAGTGTAAGGATATGTTTGGTATAACTTTTATTAGTGAAGGATTTCTGTATTAGATAGGTCACAGATACGTATCAGGTAGCGTAGGTACTGAGTCACGCAGATTCTTGCTTGACATGAAATGTTATCTCTTTGGTTCTTTGAAACTTATACTTTGCTTGATCTCTACCCTATTTACCCTAACTTGTTCCACTGCGTAACATTATAGTTGCAATTCGTCTTGGACTCAAACGTGTCTAATATCTATGAATGACAGAGTCCATCTTCTTGACACTTTTGGACCTTTCCCAAACTTTTCCAGACGTAATTTTTAAACAATGTTTCTCATATGCTCTACCTTATATGCCCCCATCGAGAGGGACGTAGCTGCGCTCCTGACAGCAAAAATATGTTTATTTCAACTATTGATAAAACAAAGTGCAGGAAGGAAGTACTTTAGTTCTCTATATATACCCATTCAAAAGGGTGTAAGGCAAAGCACGCCGCCCGGGTCTCCATATTATCAAGTTGCTTAAAATAAGAAAATTTTTTGATGAATGCCGAATGATTGTCACATAGCAATTCTAAATCCACGAAGTTTGCGGTCTTTATGAGTAATTAAGCCACTGAGTACACGAGAAAACAATAAAAAAATTGTTTAAAGGTACAGCTGAGGTCTTGAGACGTCTGCTTACAGTTAGATCGTCAAAGGTATTACTACACACATAGAAACATGCTGTACATCGCAATGTCTAATTAACTTTGCCACCCACATTTGTAAATTAACTACATCTAAAGGTTTGCCTAATAGAAGTATCATATTATGTAATGAAATATAAACACAAGCAGAGAGATAACAGACAAATTTATATTCAAATGTGCCTAGTGAAGGCTACTTAGACAGAATTCAATGATATACTGCAATCCTGGACGGGAAGAACCTACGACCTTACTAAATCTCGATGTGCATGCAGAAAATCATGCAAGATATTTTTTATATAAATGAGGTGTCCATTTCTAACAGCATTTGTTTTATAAACTTTTCCTTTTGCCAACAGGGCCATCTGCCATAAGACGTACGGCCAATCTTTCGGGAAGAGGGGGGGTGGGATTGATGAATAAATTTTGCCCGAAAAATGTTGGACTTGCTTAAAAAAAGTCTGACCAAAACTTAGCCAGAGTTTGGTCGGTCATTAACTATAACATCGCAAAATCGTACTTGATCACCAAAAAATTATTGGATTGCCTAAATAAATTTATTTTCATAAACGCTTGTGGGTCTGATATGTAAATTTACAAAATTGCCAGTTTCAAAGTCAAAAGTATTTTAGAACAGGGATGAGGACAACTGACACATTTTATCATCCAAAGTCAAGCCTCACCATATATCCTTCCTGTGTTAATGGAGGGTGAGATTCAATGAAGAAAACAAAACAAATAGACACTAAAATCTACACCATTCCTTAACTTTTGTTTAACAATACCGAGGGAACTTGTATCACAGCATAGCAACAATATAGCAACAACATAGCAACAACATAGCAACCGTAGAGCAACATCATAACAACATCATAACAACATCATAACAACAGCATAGCTACAGCATAACAACATCATAACAACAGCATAGCTACAGCATGAAAACTGCAGAGCAAATGCATAGCAACAACATAGCAACAACATAGCAACCGCAGAGTAACAGCAGAACAACAACATAACAACAGCATAGCAACAGCATAGCAACAGCATAGCAACAGCATAGCAACAGCATAGCAACAGCATAGCAACAGCATAGCAACAGCATAG
>JAAAKL020008423.1:0-7500 GCA_010016065.2 Carybdea cf. marsupialis auct. non (Linnaeus, 1758)
TGACAATTTTGTACTCTGAGGAGTGTCAGACGAAAAAAGCTTTTCAGTACTAAAGTGTTTTCGCTATTTCGTGCAGTTTTTTGGTGTTCTTTTACATGTAGGCCTAACTACTAAAATTCGATTTTACGTCTGTTTAAAAAGAAACCACTTTCCTGCGTGAAGATAATAGATGAAGAAAATTTATCACTCTTTCCAGACTATATACGTAATTGCTGAAACTCGTAGTAAAGTCAAATGATCAAAGAAAATGCACATTTTTCAAATACTTATTTGCTACTTCATAGCTGTTGCGTGTTGCAACATTGTAGGCACAAACAAACATACTCATCTTGACTAGATGGACACAAGATGGACTAGTTTTGGAGGCAGAAAGTCATTCATTTACATGAAGCTAAAAACAACGATGCCGTATTCAAAACTTGTGGTTAAGACAAACATTATTAAGAGGTACCACGGTTACACCGAAAGGTTACAAAGATACAGGTTTTAAGCAACTGAAGATTTGATCCCCTACGAGAGATTAGGAATTTGGAATAAATCTACACTGTTTTGTAGCATCAAGTTGGAACATCGTATATAACACCGATAAGCAGTAAAATGCATTGCATTTCTTCCCCAAATACGTATGCAAGAATTACGTTTTGTAACCCTTGTTACTGCTTCAACCCAACTCTAACACTTATAGACGCAGCAGTTAATGACAGATTCAATGCCTAAAGCAGAGGGATGCATAGTGTCAGTTTCAAAGGATAAATTCGCTGGCATGGTCTGGCTTGCCAATACGTATGGAGTATTTCGATTCTTTTGCCATTGATGGTGCGTTGCAACTTTCTTGGTAACTGCAGGTGAATATGAGAAATTTGTGTCTCCTTCAGGATATGCAGAACTTTCTGTAGTATATATCTGTACAAACAACGGGCCAATTTTTGTTCATAGTAGGGAACAGGGAGGTGCTGGTACTTCCCTGTTCTGTTAATAGCATCCGTAATATTATAAAATTGCTAACAGAAAATGCTTAGTGCTTCCTTTTTTTATTACCTTTTAGAGACCCCTATAGCAAGGGAAGCTCTTATGTATCAGCATGAACCTCGTGCTATCACTATGTCATAAAACAACAAAGAAACTGAAGCACTATCACAATCATACGGGCTAAAGAGGTCAGAGACTTTAACACATTGGTGTTCGTAATACCAAACTCCGAATAACAGATTTTGAAGCTTTGCCATTTTGCAAACATTTTGCCAGAAACCCATCAAGACATCAGCACTACAGGAACGGAGCTAACAGGATTGGACTGAAACAGTAATTACAAACTGGTTTGTGACTTAAATCATTCTTTTTTTCTATACCTATATTACATATTACTGATAAACTTGGATAGGGAATAACTTGGATCAACAAATTCTGGTGAAAATAATTGTCCAAATCTATTTTCCTACACGTCTTCGTTATCAGCGTAGAGATCGTATGTCATTTCTATATTCTGGCCTTTCTGTCTTACTTTCTGTCTGCCTACAAAATCAGCCGTATGCTATAGGAAATTTAACTCTAGCTTTACAATGATAATTGACATGTTGAAATAGGTAACGATTATAACTACGAAAACATTTCTCTGCTTTATTTGCAATGATTATCTGGCATAGATGGTGAACTTCCTTCAAGCGATGACTCATTCTGAATAACTGTATTAATATCAATAATATCATTTCTTGTATTTATTGAAGCTTCCTCTCACTTTTTTGTTCTCAAGTTTCGAAATTAGCTTTCTGTTACCTTAATTATTTATTTTGAACTCATCATTACGATACTTTTTATTTGTTGTTATTCGGAAATAAAATGTGAAGTTTTTAAAGTACTTCACAAACAATAAAACTATACAAATTGTTGCTAATGGGTATCCACTACCTACATATAAAAATACAGTCGCCGGGAAAGGCTTGTTATTGCACCCAGGTTAATCTGTGTAATCATACTTAACCTCAGATCCTTCACGTTTACCTTTACATATTGACGTAAAGTACGTTATTATTCATACTGAAATATCTAGAGCTGATCTTCGTCCGGTCTCCATGTCCCTATATCACTTATCCTCGTTGAGAGTTACAAACGTACGTATGATTAAAGCATTCTTCTCCAGATGTACGTGAAGTGTGGTATTCGACACTAACATTCCTGTAAATAACATTTCATCGAGAAGGCAGTATTTCAAGTGAAATTTTTCTTAAAAAATGCTAGAGAAATGTGTCATTATCGGGATCTGAACCTCGCCTTGTCCGCCACGGTGAACCTCAATCATAACATAAAACTCTATTTCTCTACTCACTGCATCATTTCTCAAACCTTAAACAGTTGTTATCACCATTCAGCGCCATGCATTTTGGAGCTTGTCTCACGTTCCAGTGACGTGGTCATGGCCACATCCTCATTTAAAGTTACCAAGTACACTAGCGGTTTTCTTTTCAAATTAGCGCCCCGTTTGTTTAGGGGCACTTATTCCAGCAGTGGCACTTATTCCAACAGGGGCACTTATTCCAGCAGTGTCACTTATTCCAGCAGTGGCGCTTATTCCAGCAGTGGCGCTTATTCCAGCAGTGGCGCTTATTCCAGTAGTGGCGCTTATTCCAGCAGTGACACTTATTCCAGTAGTGGCGCTTATTCAGCAGGGGCGATTATTCGACTGGGGGCACTAATTCAGTCATTTGCGATAAGTCCAAAATGCCTTAAAGTTGGAGACAACGGTCAATTTGGGTAACAAAAGCAAAGGAATGCCCTCTAACGTCTTTTTGATATTTCTTATATATTATCAGAATGGGTACCAATCTTACACCTAATCAGACAATAATCCTTTGCCCTCATCGTTTCTACCAAAATGTTTCATGCAATTATCAGGCTTTCGTAGCATTTAAATGGCAGGTGTAGTATCTGGAGGGAACTTTAAGGACATTCTCCATTTTAACAAACCAGCAATATCAAAGAACTGTTATCTTTTCCCGTCTGTCTTTTCCTACCTGATTTACAAGAGCATTGTCCATCTTTAGCTCTATAGGAGGATATCATATTCTTAAAATATGACCAAAACTAGACCTACGATTAGAAATGCTTATCAAATAGAACATCTTTGTGTTTAAATTAATATTTGTCTTTGAATCAAACATTAAGTTAACTTTTAAAGAATAAGGGGAAATTCGAGCAGCTGTGTTAGGAGTTGAAGAAATTTGTTTGTTGGCGCAAGGAGAGAGAACAACCCGTTTTAGAGTGCCTTGCCTAGCCAATATTTATATCATACTGTACTATCTCATAATGCTTTTATAAAGAATAATGAAATATTTTGCATAAATGCCCACATAGAAAAATAGGTTATTTTTAATCATATAGCAATCGGTATACTATAAAATTTCTTTGATATGTTAAATTGGTAAATTGGTAAAAGTAAAATTCAGTTATTTTCCCCAAACTGATTATCAATGTTCTACGCACGTTAGAGCATTATGACAATATACGATGTAATCAGAGGCCTGGTTCTCACTTGCGTTTTAACTACTGCCTACTCAGGAACTTTCATGTCAGTTACAACTCTCTCTCGTAGCATTATTTAGCGAACTTCTTCCTGACCAGTCAACTTATACCTAAGGGATATTGTTGTATGCCACTGGCGAGAAGCATCCACTTTAGCCAGATTATCTTACCGAGAAATCGTAGTTGTCAGATCTGCCTGTTTCCATTCAGCGGTCTTTGTATATTTGTTTGCTGAGTGACTTGACCCGAACGTGTTTTCCTAAACCTTAATAACAAATATGTTTGAGCGTTCCTTGGTTTTATGACTACCACACTTCCTTAAAATTTTGTGCTGCTTACGCAACTGATTCTGGATGTTGTTGCCATCCTTCCACCTTGTAACTTTTGCGTTTGAGCAAGCAAAGCCCCGAGTGGCAGTGTTTGAGGCAGGTGGAACAAGTGAACTTCGTATTCTGTTGGTTGGCTCTTTGGTTTTTCTAACCTGATGTCTCTCCTACCTCTCCAATGTCATGTCTCTTTCGGCTACCTGAATAGCACTCCCTGGACACCATTCATCGACTTCCAGTGACTGACTGCCTCTTCCCATGTGGTGACATTAATATCTGTAGCCACTATGTATTTTTTTGCAAACATCCTTATGCATCAGGGCTGTAGTAACCACGACGAGAGGGGGCAGATACTTCAAGTTCTCATTGAAATCTCCTCTTCTTGAAATCTTCATTTAGACCATGTCGTTCCTTCTGATTTCAATAGTTGGCCCAGCATTTGCTTTTGTATAGTTTCTTGTTTTTCTAAATATGCTTAGTAAATATTCTTAGGCTCGGCATGCCTTCGGTAAACATTGTATTTATTTTCGTTTGGAGATTTGCTTGTTATAAATGAAGCAAGTGACTTGAATTTGTTGACACCATATAGTTGAATGTGTCCGGCTGGGGTTGATGGAATAGCTGTAACACCTTGCGGTTTTATATACTGATGGTGAGTAAGAGGCAGTCATAGGGGTTCTGATTGATAGGACGTTATAGTTCCTGTTCTTCGTGTGCAGCTATGTCTGTAGTAGTATTTTAGCTCAGTCTTGACATGTTGATGGACTGATTGGACTGACGGTGCCTTTGATGCAAATATCTTACTCCAGAAAAGTTTAAGTAGCTGGTATCGGTGACGAAGAGACGTGGCTTGCATCACTTCATGATTTCCAATGGAATTCAGATTAGTGCTTTTACATTGATCATTTTATCCAATTCCTTGTCTAATTCTTTCATTGTGACTCGTTATTAAACTCATCCATTACATTCACTTCTAGTATGATAGTTCAAAGTCAATGAACCGGCTTTAGATACCAGGTTAGGCATCAATAATCGCTACTATGCATTTGCGATTTGAATTAAACCAAACAGCTTTTCAATTCAATCTTATCTCAAAGGCCCTCTTTGTACAAATCTTGACGTTTTGAATTTCAGGACTGGAATAAGCATCCCTCCTTTTAATTATATGAATATCAAAAGGGAGCCAATTCAACGGTGCCTTTGATGCAAAATATTTGCAGTAGCGATAAAAAAGTATGATAATTCTACTCTCACCAAAATCTAAGAGGGTTAGAACGAGGCTCTGCTAACTTGGTTCACTAGCCTTAATTTTCTCCAGTCGAATGTGATGCTTAGAGATCTTAAAGATTAGTCGCCGTACCTAGTTAAAATCAAATTGATGATTGTGATAAAAGCTAATTATCAGTAAAAGTAAAAACAATAATGATGTTTTCCTAGGTTTCTTGGGAATTTTTTCTTTATAAGAGCGTTTTCACACCTTCCTCATCAATAGGATCTTTAATGATGCCAAAAACCCACAAAGGTTTAAAAAATAGTACTTTGGAATAAGAAGGATAAGTTATCTCCCTGTTCCACGTTGATCCGCATAAAATTCCAACAGAATTGTAATCAGTGGAGTCACTAGTCTTTCTTCATACTGTGATGATGAATTAAAAACGTGTATATCATTAGAGAACCTTTCAGCATATTATCCAACATATTTTTGTCGGACGTATAAAACAACTAAAGGTAAGACTCCATCACCATGTTTTACTATCTGTATTAGCGAGTAGAATTTTAAAACAGATGTGTGGCGATTTTCCAAGATTATTTGCCTTCGTGGTATGATTTGATTACAAAAGGTTTTGTGTGGATATGGATTGCTGGCATGTCAACGAAATATCGAGCAGAGGGGGATAATGATGCGTTTCTTTATAATTAAATACAATTATATTTCTCTTTAAAACGTTTTATTTTGTAAAGTTGTAGCACAAGGATTCTTCCCCACGTCACTTGTATATAGTTTTAAGTTTAAATTTTTTGTGAAGAAACTCTTAGTATGCAACAGTCAATATCATTTTGTGCCATGTCTCCGCCTTTAAAATCGGGGCTCTTATATGCACGTGTGCTCGAAGCATGGCCAAAACGTAAGAGCAGCTGTCTATCTGCAAGATGCAATAATTGAACATGTTAAGATGCAATCATATTCGAAATATCGGACGCAGTTTATCTCTTCATACGCGACATAAAAACTTCCTGCAACATGAATTCAGACATTCTCGTAAGCAAAACGTAAGCAAAATCAATGCATCAATTCGCCCTATAGAATTGCTATAATTAAAATACTGCTATCGTCTCACGGTCGCTCTATAGAACTTGAAAACGGTGCTTTTTACTGCCTTGACAGAGAAAAATTTATGTTGGGTAAATTTGTATGTTGAAAGTCGTGCATGGTTTCCAAAAGTAAAGAATAAGTGACAACCATAAAATGAACCGTGACACATTTAAAAATTTGTTTAAAAGAGGAACTAATTCATTAAGGAAAACTTTTCTGTCTAACGGCTATCCTGAAGATGTCATTCAAATATACATCAAAGCAAAAGAGAAAAGACTTTCAGACCGAAGAAATTCCCCATGCATTAAAAACTACCCTGGTTTGTTAACGTTTTACTTAGATTCGAAAACCCAAATCAAATAGTCTTTAAAGAAGTGTTTCGGCGCTGTGCTCCCGCGCATAGTTTATGCGAGTAGGACAGCTTTCTTTACTTACCACATAGACCGTGTGCCTTTCACAAATTGAAGCATTGTTGTTTACTCATTTCCTTGCCAGTTTGAGGATCGATATATCAGTCGCACGTCTTTGAGGTTCGTTGATCGGATTAAGTATCATGTCCTGTCCTGTATTCGCCAAATATCAGCTCTTACAAGAAAAGAACCTCTTTGGGTTCCAGAAACCAAAAGTACTAATAAGCAATGTAATTTTACTGTAGGACAGCACTTGATTGAAGTTCCTGACAGTGCAAAATTAAAATAATGATCGCTTCTGCATAATAGGTAAAGCTAGGTCTGCTTTTCACTTGGCCGTTCTCGAATCCGTCGGTATCAAAGCTGTTGCTTTGTAGACAAAAATAAATTGTCTTATCGCGTGGCCTTTTCGGTTAACCATTCAGTTCCATGATTGATCAAAACAATACCAGTTTGGCAGTCAGAGTTCTGATGGACTATTTTCAAAAACACGGTTGGGTATTACTTTCATTCCTTCCTTCTCAATTTCATATTCTGAAGATTTTGTACTTTTAGGAGTGTGAGACGAGAAGAATCTTTTAATTAGTAAAAGGAATTCACTACTTCGTACAGTTATATTGTTCTGTACCATCAACAATTGTCTGTATATATCCAGATTTAGGTCAATTGCTGACTAGCCCAGGAACGGTGTTTGCAATGAATATAATGAGGTAAATGCAGAGGCAATCAGAAGCTATGTCAAGCATAGATAGATAGATAGCATAGATAGATAGCAATGCATGTGCATGGTCAATGTCTCGGTAGTCATGCTGTCTAAAACTGTCCATGACAATATTTTGTCTTCTATCTGCACCAAGGATCGCCTTGAGATGCAGTCATCCCCCACTCACGTCTATAGCACTGTGTACTCTTTGCAATTTGCATTTTCTCTTGC
>JAAAKL020008424.1:0-15940 GCA_010016065.2 Carybdea cf. marsupialis auct. non (Linnaeus, 1758)
TCGAATACCTTGGATCAATTGGGAATCACACATAAAGTAAAATGTATTACAATTCAATAGAAAAACAATTGAAACTAGGTCATCCCAATGTAAACCCATATTTTTGTTCAAGTGCTTTATATTAATGTGAGGTGTAGAAATATAATTTTAAAAATTCTAGAGGTAGGAACAAAATCATAATAATAAAAAAAACTGACAAGGTAATACTTTAGATGTAGCTAAATAATTTTGTGGTGAAGGAATTGTAAAAACAACGTTTAATAAACATTGAAGAATTTTAAGGTAACATAAAATTTAAAGGAAATTAGTCTGAATGATGAGGGCATCATTCACTAACTGAACTGATGCATTTTAGTTCTTGTAAATTAATATTCGTTTTTCACCTCGAAATAATTTTACTGTTTAAAATCTTAACAAGTCGTAAAAGTTTGTAGCTTTTTTAAACATTTGCTAAATTTGTTTTAGAGTCGTTTGACTTAGATAGCTGTCAAGACCTTGCTTGGTACGTCAATTTATAAGTCATAAAATTGGTACTTATGTCGTTCTTTTTCTAATCTTCATAAGTGTTCGTGATATTGCCAATGTTTCTATATAATCTGTTTGAGGTGATCTGTTTGTGTTGGTAGTTTTTTTTTGGTGTCCTTCATAACGTGTGGTTGTTGAATCTTCTCAGTCAATATGTTTTCTTCTTAGGTTTACATAGTTTTGTTGATAGAATTATAGAAGAATGTAGGATAGGATCATGGCAAAGCTTCATGGTTGCCAAGATTCATCTAAAGTAAAAAGCGACACAGAAAAACAATAAACCGACAACACACAAACCCTTCAACGTTGGTATATAATAGAAAGGCAAGAGTCTTGCAATAATATAAAATTCAAAAAAGTAAACAAGACATTGAGCAATCTTTCAAGCTTTCTGCTCTTCGCCAGGTCATATATATGTATATGTATCTGTACATGCACAATTAATCTTATATTAAAAGATTTTTTATTTCACTTTAGCAAAAGGAACATTATCAGAGGACACTATTAGACTATTCTTGAGACAACTGGGTAAGCAGTTAAGAAACTTTGGGAAGTTGCTCTATATTTGTGGTTGTGGGCAGGTTGATGTTATTTAAAATCATTTTGCATTGAAAGAAAATGAACTGTTTATCTAATAACAGTGTAAATCTTCATGTTTATATGATTATAACAGTTCCAGTTCCAGTTTGAGCAGTTTATGGTTTTCTGTACCGCAAGAGAGAAAGGTGCATGTTTTTCACACTACAGTACTCAAATGGGATGTTTCTTGCCCACATCCCTTATCAGGAGGAAGTTGTGATTATGTGGCAAATCACTAATTAATGAAAAAATACTATATGCATTGCAATTTTCTTGATCAATCAAATCCATGACAGAACATTTAGTGCTCCAAGTAGCACCATTGAAAGCTGCACACAAAAGAGCTAATAATCCAACTGAAGTAGAAAAGTGAAGAAGTTGACATTTTACTAGCTTTTTATGCACATTTTTTGTCAGTGTCTGTCAGTTGAAGAGTAAGTGGGAGTGAACAAGCCATGCTAATCCAAGCACAACAGAACTTGGTGTTCATGATTTGTCTTATTACAGATGCAGGATGTGTATATGTAAAAGAGACAGGACAGAGGTTGAGCATATAGACAATCATTTTATCTTCTACCCTTTAATAAGTGCAATTTTTTCTCTTTTTAATCTAGCATCTGCATTAAAGAACTTGAACTCTAAAGGTATCCTTCATCGTGATTTAAAACCTCAAAATATACTGCTACAAACACGAGGAGAAAAAAGTCCATCACCAGAAAGCATTAAGTTCAAAATAGGTATGTCAATGTCTTTGTTCAGGGCTGTGGCAAGCAATTTTTCTCTTGGAATGGGGGGGGGGGTTCAAAGGAAGGGGTGTTAATTCACTGCATGTACTGTACTACCTCTCTGAGGCCAGAGAATTGCATTGCCAGGAGTATAATTGTTGTTTTGTCATTTGGCTATGTGGATTTAGTACAAGTAACTTTTGGTACTTATGTGGAAAGTCAATCTTCAAGGATGGCTAAAACTTTTTAGAATGTGGTAGGGGGTAATATATTACCCCCTGCTAGCCACAGCCCTCTTGTTTCATGCATGCAATCATTGTTCTTCGTCTTCTTGTTACACAAGAGAGTTAGACTCAGTATATTTGAGAGTAGTTGGTATATTGGGATATAGAAAAAGTAGAATTATATGTGCTAGAACTTAAACCTGGGATCTCACGATACGATCGGTAGATGCCTTATTCATGAGCCTACAGGAGAGGTTAGAAAGATCATTGGTGAAGCTTATTCCTGCTCATTCTATAATCTAGGTTTTTTGTTATTTGAATACAATGTCTGCTGCCTTATTTCTGGTAAAACATTAATGTATTTATTTGATTGCTATGTTTTTACTTTACCAATTCACATGACAGCATTATAAAAAACTTGTAAAATAAATGAAAACTTTTAAAAATGAAACAGTTGTCAATTTCTTTCACCTTAAAATATCACTTCTTGCAGTGAAGAAAATGTAAATTGTGAGATCAAACATATACATTAGAATGGTTTTGGGTGGGTGTGCCCCCAGTTCATAGCCAACCGTAGCTCTTAATCAGTTACTTTGCTATCAAATGTTCCAAGAAGGTTGGACAGCTCATTTATGCATCCATCTTTAGCACTTCAAAATTGTCAAGCATAAGACCATACTTTCAGAGCTCATAGATTTGTGTGTCATTGAACTAAAAGGGATTCAACATGCTTATTGCACCTACCTCTTGCCTACCCTAACCCTGTTGTTTAAGGAAGATAAGAACTGGCTCTGTCGTATTTCTTGATTATTCGAATGCATCCAATACAAAAACAAAATTTTATATAATATAAAGTAGGAAAGTGTTGAGATAATATTTTTATTAAATTTGTGCTTATTTTTCTTATGTAGCTGATTTTGGATTTGCAAGATTTCTTCATGGTGAAATGATGGCGGCTACATTATGTGGATCTCCTATGTACATGGTAAATATCTTGTTGATCATTCATTGATTTGCATTGACATGACTGGATTTGAGATTAAGAGTCGATACATGGTTAAGTTGGTGTATCAAATGTGTTTTTCACTCAACAATTTTCAGGCCAAAAAACCATGTATATGATTTGTTTCTACAAAGGAAGGAGCGATTTCTTTTGTATCAATTCCTTTTGTGATACTTTTAAGCTTTAGAAGCCCTTGGCTTTTACTTTTTATCATTTTGACATATGAAAATCACACTTTGGTCAAATTCAAATTTGCAGTAAGTTCCTTACCACACCCATGAAAAATGGTAGTCCAAAATTGCAGATTCAAGTATGTATGCATTCTTCGAAATTCTGTCACTAAAACGTAATTTTTTATTAGTTTTATATTTAAGTGAGAAAATGGTTGTCTTGTTATGCTTTTAGCAAGGATTTAAGGTATTTTGCACTTACATCAACTGAGTTTTCTCAGACATTTTTTTGTTTCGAACAATTCTTAACCAACAAAAGAAGTAAATACCATTGTTATACTTTATTTTTTATGACGTTTGATGACCTAAGGCTCGAAACAAGTGGTTTTATAATATAGAAACATAGTTTTGTCTTGGACAAAGCTGGTGAAAATCAGGAAAAATTGACGTGAAAATGAAGCAAAAATAGCCAAAATATCTCAGATATCAGATGTGCAAGGTTGAACTGAATTTTTTTTTATCTTATTAAGGCCTGAAGAGTATTGTGAGCACATTAAAAACACTTCACCTGCATCACCTTATGTGAAACACCAAATTTACTTTTTAATTTTAATTTCTTTGTTATATCCCACTGACCTCAAACTACGACATAGTTACATTTCCGCTTTCAGGTATTCACCAGTTTTTAAATATCGTCAGATATTCATCTCTGGGCACCAAAAGTCCCCCTCACCACTTGTAATATCATATATCTCAAGACTCTTTGCAGAATAGGTTGGATATGTATATACTGCGTACACTGTTGTCTGCATTACACAAGCTAGGAGTACTCTTCCCAAAACTAACTTGGTAACTTTTTCTTGGGACTTTTGTCTCCATTCTTTATGTTTTGGTTACTTACTATTTAGGCCATCACTAATTTCTATTACTACAATATTTGATAATTAAAATATGCAATGTTTATTTACTTTCAATAGGCACCGGAGGTAATAATGTCCAAATCTTATGATGCGAAAGCTGACTTATGGAGTTTAGGCACGATCATATATCAATGCTTGACTGGGAAGGCACCGTTTCAGGTAGAGACATAT
Source organism: Carybdea cf. marsupialis auct. non (Linnaeus, 1758) (assembly GCA_010016065.2). NCBI lineage: Eukaryota > Metazoa > Cnidaria > Cubozoa > Carybdeida > Carybdeidae > Carybdea > Carybdea cf. marsupialis auct. non (Linnaeus, 1758). Next base: position 4,318 of record JAAAKL020008424.1, read on the forward strand.
GAACCTTTTTGAGATTTTTCTGAAGTGTGGACTTATTTTTGATACTTTTCTAGTTTTAACTGATTTTCTTTTGCTTCCATATGTCTCACAAAGATTGCCTTACCGGACGTCTTTTGCCTTTGACTTCTTTTAATGATTTTTGATGTGCCCTCTTTCATGACAGGCTAACAACCCACAAAACCTGAGGAAGTTGTATGAAGGAAGTAAATCATTAAGGCCAAGGTAATAATTATTCACTTTAATTATTATTGATCGTAAGATGGTGTCGGCAATCGACCAAATTTCTCAAGGGTACTTCGCAGTGTAGGCGGGAAAAAATACTGTGAAAAAGTAAAAATTCCCTTTTGCTTTGAACTCCATAAATAAAAGAATATTACGGAAATCGGTGATTAAGGTAGCAGCCCAGTTGTGTTACGTATTAAAACAGTAGTGACTCCACCTAATCAACTGCAACCTCATCCCATGCATTCGGCGCAGATTGCAATTTTTTATTCGGTCATAGACGCGCTGTATTTTGTCAGGAAAGACTTATTTATTGCTTTAAAACGCCCTCTAAGATCGGGTTTGTACCTGACCAACCGCCACGCATGAGCTTCCGTACGCAATAACGTACAGCAGAGAATTCTAATTTGTCAAGGATTGACTCAGCGATGATATTAGAGTAGTAAAAAGTTTGATTTGGGGTTAATAATATCGACTTGTTGTAAGGATGCAATTCGCTATCTTCAAATCGTAGTCTTACTTTCACAAATATTCTATTGTCATGTTTGGTTGGTGTGACCAACATGGTCTCGACCCTCTTTCATTCAGTCTCAACCAGATATTTTATCACCTAGACTTTTTTAGATGGAACAGCTTAGCATCGCATGATTTATGTGACCGCAGGATAGCTACAAAGTCGGACTATTATCATACTGTCTTTTCATACCTATGATTTTGCTTACATTAGTTTGCATTTTTCAAGGTAATCTTTGTTTTCTTCCTGCAGTATACCATTAGGTTGTTCCTCGGCCATGAAGGATTTGCTTCTTGGTTTGTTGAAGAAGAATCCGAAAGAACGAATTACATTTGGTAAGGAAAAATTTCCTTTTCTATTTAAGCCATACATTTTATTTTTGAGTGTTGTCGTCAACTCAACAAACAATTCATGGAAACTGTGCAACACTTTAAGCCAGGAGTGGACAAACTATTTGACTTGTGGGCCACAATGGGTCCTAAAATTTGACAGAGGGGCCCCTCCGACAGCATTTGAACACGTAAAGGAATTTATCAAAGTTGCAGATTTTGTCTGCCAATCAGTCTAGACTAGACTCTGGAGCCGCCCTGGTCTAGTGGATAAGTTCCTTGCCTTAAGATCAAGAGGGTCAGTGTTCAAATCCCGTAAGAGCCATCGGTAACGCCAGGAAAGGCATCCGATCTTAATGTGCTCTATGCTCTAGTAGCAAGTCCCATGTACATGAGCACCGTCAAAGAGGACGTTAAACGGAGGGGGAAATGTGTCTAGACTAGTGCGCAATACTATATACTGCACGATTTCACGCCTTGTTTTTCCAGCATCTGGGGTATGACGCCTTTTCGTCACACGTCCTTTGTTGTTGATGGCTGCTCACCAGGCATTACGGTCTGGAATGGGATTTTTACAGATTTGTAGATAATAGAGATCAGCATTAATACAGTCGTTCCAACGCTACTTGGGGCGACCACGATAGCTGCCTTCTATCACGAATGTCAACATTTTCTTTTGTCACATGCCTTCATCCACCCTACTGGTATGGCCAAACTGGTATGGAATTTCAGAGGAAATGGTGAAGGCGAGGAATGAAGGAGGTTTTTACAAATCCATGTATTTTGCTATAATTTGGAAAAGTTCGGCGAGATGGCTTAAATAGCCTAAGGGGCCATATGTGGCCAGCGGGCCGTACTTTGCCCATGTCTGCTCAAAGCCGAGGACCACTGTGATGACAAAATGTCAAGCTAGCCACGGCTTGCGAGAATTTAAATTATAGCTTACGATGCTTCTGGATTTCTTCATGTAAAACATTATGAAATAATAGAAAACGACGTGCGATTTTATTTTTGCGTCAAAGATATTTAACAATAACACTTGCGTTTCGTATATCTAAATTGTTCGAAGCAACACCATGAACGGTTTCCTTTTTTCGGATATTTTTGATACCACATTTTGCGTAGCTTTTCTATGAGATGTTTTAACTGGCACCGATGCCCTGACATGTGTCGCTCAAGGTAAATTGTACTATGTCGTGTCTGTTTCTTGCTCCTTTTCTCATGTTGCCGTGCACTCCTGGTCATTTACTTCACATTGCACGTCTATTTTTTTTCTTTGCAGATGAGTTTTACAGTCATGCCTTCCTGTCAGGAGGAGAGCTGCCACAGCATTGTAAGTTAATCAACATGACAATAAGTTTTAAGACTGTCGTAATAGGTGTAACCAAGAAGATGCTCCCTAATGAGTGATAGGCTGTAATGGCTTAGTTGACTACAATGTGTAAATATAGGAATCACCAAGTGCTTCGGAATATTCTGAAGAGTAAGGTATTTCTGTGCGTAAAATAGAAGTCGCTGTTACTATTTTTCTTCGGAAAATGCTGAGATGTTAGATCCTGATATATCCTGAATCAGAACTGATTTGACGACTCAGTATAAGTATAAAGATTTTAAAATTGATATATATATATAGAGAGATAGATATAGAGAGGGATTTATATATCTATAGACAGTGGCGGTTTTGAAGGGTGCGGGGCCCTGGGCCGAAAAAGTTTGCGGGGCCCTATGACGTCATAAATTGCTAGGACGTTCAGGTCTACATGATCATACAGCGGAAGTTCTGGAGCATTTTATTCCTTCCAGTAGATACAGTTTCGAGTTTTCACTTATTCCATGAGATTAATATGGGCAGTTAGATAATTTTTTTCTTAGCATTGAGGCGCGGGGCATCCTACAGGTGCGGGGCCTCGGGCCATGGCCCTGTCGGCCTCCCCCTAAAACCGCCACTGTCTATAGATATGAAGATTTATATAAAGACAACTAAAAGCGCGTAAAAATGGCATTAGAAACTATATAAAAACTTTAAAATGTCTAGACTAGATACCAAGCTTTCGGTGTGCTAGTGCAAAACTGAGGCCGAATTAGCATCATTGAAGATAATGAGGATGATAATATATTTAGGCAACGTGTTAACATGTGATCATCCTACAACAATCGCTTCCTTTGAATTATAGCGTGAGCAGCTCGTTGTCACGAACGTATCTGTGTCACGTAAAACGCAGGCAGTCATGCTATCAGTGTATCCAATTGCAGCAGCTGCAGGTAACATTGATAGACGAGGTTAATAGATAGAAGAGCGTAAGGGTGCGTAAATGCATGCTCGAATTACCGGAGAAGCTCAGAAGCGAAGCACATGGAACTTGCCTTTTTGTGGTGAGAATCTGATCACACCTTAAAAGGAAGATATTTGCTGTCGCACATTTCAGGCAATGGAGAACTTCAGGTGCAACGACTGAAATTTGCCACTATTGTTTAACTCTCATAGCTGCCCTTCAGTTGTAAGGTAGCCTGTTCGGTGGTTTCATTGTTTATTTATTGAAATTTTGATATCAGACTGACTGCAGAGCAGGTGGCTCTGATGAAGGGAGAACCAGACACTAAAAACTAAAGATAAAAGCTGGCACAGAAAACTGCCAGAATCTCTCCGTTTTTGCAATGTGCAATTATTTCTGTTGCTGTTCTTCATCTCAAGTACTCCTGCTAGAATTTGTTTGCCTGTCGATTAAAGAAAAATGATATTCACAGAACGTTGACCAACGCAATATAACAACAGTGATGATATAATTGTCATTGCAAATGAAGTTTATTCCTTAAGGTATTAAATTAAACTAAATTTTAATTTCCTCTAAAAGCTGTTATCATTTCTTATTTGGTTACCTTGAACACTACACGAATAGATCTCCAGAAAGAATTCTATTTAGTAAAGATATTTTAAACTGAATCCAGCTGTTACTTCTTTTCAGAACAAAGCGCAGGTGTACGTCGCATGAGTGTCCTTTTGTGTTTCCATCCTGCCCATTGTAAACTATTTATAGTGCTTTCGGTTGACAATGGAGCTTTTTTTTAATAAAAGAGAAGGCAAATTATTCTTAAATGGAGTGGATAGAGGTCATATTACATTGAGAAGGAAAGCGTTTGGAAACAATAGAACGGAAGAGTTACAGGCAACAGGTGCACATAGCACGAGTCTTTGTTAAAGCCTGGGTTTTGTACAATTCAAAGAAAAGGCGCTATTAAATAGCAAAGTCGACAGACAGTTTAATTTTCGTGAACCTATGCGCCGTTGCCGTTCTTTCATGTTTGAAAACAGAGGATCCTTTGAAAGCCTGGAAATTTAAAGAGAAACTAACTCAAGTAGGCCATTAGTTGTGGGGTAGGCAGCAGGTCGGACGATTCTGACCCATCGGAAAACTGTTGTTAAATGATAAGAGTCTTTTCGGCCAACAAGTCCTGTCGTTCTTCACTTAAATTAATCTCAATCCCCAGAATTGAAGACCATTTGAGATGCTCAACTCCGCCATTGGATTTTGTTGGTGATATTCTTGATTTCTCTAATAATCTTATTTTATTTTTCTCAAAGCCATTTCGTACTAAACAGAATTATCTGAAAGTCCGTTAATGCGGTAATTAACACTGTGGCTTTGACCCTCTGCCTCCCGATGTTAAGGATAGTTAAGGTTTTTACAAGGGCAATACCTGTAAAGACCGTGCACGTTTACATTTTGTACATGTCGAGGTTAAGCTCAAGTTATGGCAGATAACGCTGCTATTACCCCCTGATAAAGCCTTCAACTCATTGGATTTTATTATGAATCTGGTTCGCTATCGGAGGACAAAGGATTAAAGAGATTTTCATACAAATGCTGAGCTGACGGGGGAAGTGCGTTGAACTGTGGGGAAGTACGATAGGGTAATTTGTCATGAGTATTGGCCCAGGTGACAGAGCAAGACTCCAGGCAATTCGAACCTGGATCGTGTCAACTCTTCCTTCGTCTTTCCATTTTTCAGAAGCATCATTGATACGCTAAATGATATTAGCCTGATCAGCGATAATCTCTAAATCTGCACACCCACTATTTTGTCATCACTGTAAAGTATGAAGATACACCCTAAACTTTTCGATATTCTTATGTTTTTTCTTACAACTGCCATTCAGGATAGGAATATTTATCGGAAGATTCCGCTTTCCTCTTGAATAATTTACGGCTACTGTTTTACTGTGCGGTATTCGCTGTGGACAGGCCGTACAAGGATTGTAATTATTCATTATGTCTCTTCAAAAAAAGGATGTAATAATGAGGAATTTTGTATTTTCTACTTCACTTGCCTTGCTACAGCCTCTACTAGGCTTTAGTTAGGTTAATACCTTCTTTTCTTCTTCTATATATCATGTAATTTTTGTCTCTTTTCCTCTATCTGAAAAACTACCATATAAAGAAAGAAAAGCAACGTACTAAGAATCCTAAACCCGAAATATTTATTACTGTGTTCTCCAGGAACTGAGGACTTGTTGCAACATCGTTCGTTAATCTAGACGCCACGACAGCTCTTCCTTTCTCCACCAGTGGACATTACATTTTATGCTTACATAGTTGAAGGCCAGCCAAATTTGCTGTATGTAACGTAATTTTGAAGGGACAGCACCCCACCTGCATCAGTCGGTCTTGGGCCGAGGATACGTTAAGTTTAAATGGATATAGTACCAAAATCACCCTGACAAAGTGATGCTCAGCAAAAAGCAATTTCTGCCTATGGCTATTCTTTTCAAGAAAGACAAGCAGAAGCAAAACCTAGTGGGGCAAAAGAAGAGAAGTACATAAATATCGAGGGAAAACGAAAGGCAGACTGAAATATGGTGTAGCTTGTTAACGCACTATGGCGTTGAAAATATGTCAACAATATTCAAATTTTTGTCACGTGACAAGGTCTTTGTTACGATAGTTTAAATTACCTTATCTTTGTACTCTGAGGAAGAATGGGTGACCGATCGAATTATAAACATGATTTTCTTATGCTTGTTTAAATTGTTGAAAGTGTATTCCTTCTCAGATGACAATAACTCGTTACTCGATATTTTCATGCCCTGGAGGAAATATATTAGAATAATGTCCGTATGTAAAATGTGAACCTTGATATGATTCCTTTTGACTTACTTGATCTGTTTTTCTTATTACTTATGATAATAAAGTTCTTGTTACTACGCCACTCATCCCCAAATCTCCCCCACCCCCTCCCTCCAAGAAATCTCTATACTCATGTGTCTCCTTTCCCTCTTGATATATTACAGCTAATCCAGTCGCTGTTCCCAATAGAAGACGAACATATTCTCTGGCGTCAAGAGGTGTAAGAGCAACACAAATGTCACCTTATGGCTTATCTGGGGTATGAAACTGTTTTGTTATGCCTCTGTGGAATTTATTGTCATTTACAAACAATAACCAACCTCTGATTGGTTAATTCCTTAGCAGCGAATTTGTTTTCGTTCAGTTGTTGTGACAAGATTATGTGTTGTTTCCTTTGTATTTCACGTAGGAGTTTTAGATGTTGAAGTTACGAGTGTTAGAGTCTAATCTTTTATTTTAGAGTTGTAGAGTCCAGAAAGAAAGTTATTTTGGACGAAATATTCGGTGTCCTTCCGCAACGAGTACCCCTCCTTTCCTAGCGAAATGTGTTGGAAAGCATATTCCATGATTTTTATTCTATTCTCATTCTCTTGATGCTATCCGAACTCTATCTTTTGTCACTGCAAAGTTTGGATCATCATCTGCATTGCCAGCAAACAAGCCTATAAACTGCAGTTGCCATGAATTCTGTCATTGTTTACATGCCAGCAGAGAGGAGTTGTAGAAGGTATAATTAATGAATGCTTACGTGCATGCTGTTTAGGGACATAGGATAATATTTATCGACATTACGTTACCGGAATATCTTTCCCTTTCCTCCCAATACCCTGCAATGACCCCCTGAAAGCGTAGTTAGGTCCATTTTCTAAAATGCGATCCTTAAGTACGCATGAAGCTAATGTATATGAGATTTATCAACGAAGCGTAACTACATTGTCGTAGACAGAGCTGTTGATACCTGTTTGCTGTCCTTCCGAAGCCATTTCTTAATTATTCTAATATTCCAATAATGTTAGCACAGCAAATGAGATGACCAACTTGATGTAGGAAGGCTATTCTGTTAAAATTTTGGCTTTCAGTTTTGTTTGCGGTCTGATTTCATGGGGAAAATTGAATATTCCTACCACTGTTTCTCAATATCGTTTATGTAGATGTACGATGGTCTTGTTTTGCTGCTCGGTTGGTAGTATAGCGCCCTGTAGTGGTACATTTGTAGTCAGCTAATTTACAGATTTTTTTTATATTTTGAACTCTGTTTTATTAGGGCTATGCTATTCCTTGCAACGACCACGTTGACGTGAATTACTTTACTCAATAAATCCCCTGGACTCGTAACGCTCTCCAGGTTTAGTCTGAATAAAAATAGAAAAAAGTTGGCAGATACGATGTTCTAATTGTATAACCACAGAAAGTGTTTGTGTTACATGAAATTCAACTTTTATAATATGGTTTCCAAATTCCCTTTGAATAAGCGCCCCATACAGAGACAGTCGTTTACACTCGTAACCTCGGTCTATTAGATTTTTGTGAAAGGCAACGCGAACCCCTCTCACTCCTACCAGTAGCACGCTAAGATGAAAATGGACCCCCCAAAATATTTCGCTGTATGTTTTAGCATTGCAAGTTTAAGTGGGCTGGGCGCCTGGTACTGTAAACGTCACTTCAAGTCCCCTTTGTGCCTTTGGAAGATAAAAGAAATGAGTAGAAGTTCAGTAAACAGGTACTGTAGCCATTTGTAGTGACGAGAAATCTACCTTGTAAAAAGTTGCAGAAAATGTTTATTGCACGAACAATTTGTAGGTCTATTAAAGGTTCGTCATTCCAAAATATATGTGTACAGTTGACAGAACGTTTTTTACGTTTTCTAGAGTCCAAATATGACCGACAACACAGGGGACTCTCTACAACTAGGAGCGTCCCCGTCCCAAGACTACACTGATATTAGCACGGAGATTTCATCAAGAGGTAACGAGAAGAACATCGATACTCAATGTTACTGTCGGCAGTTTCATAAGTTACTTTAAGAAGTGAACTTATTGAGCTAGTAGATATCATTGGTTTTTTTGGCCAGTGATAAACATCTGCCATATGGTTTTTCCGGTAGTTAGAGTATACAGATGAGCGAGTTAAGTAATTAATCGATGATAGAACTATCAAATGAATCAGTGAATCAGTGTGTCAGTGAGTCTGTTTTTTGATTTCCTGGCCGATACATTGATTAACCTATGAATAAACTGGTCGTTTGATTTTTTGTATTGTTGATTATTTAAGAAGTTGAGTCCAGACATGGATGAGTGGGTGAATAATCGATTGATTGAATATTTGTATTAACTGGCCGATGTATTGATCGATTGTTGATTGATAAATGGATTGATTAATCAGTTTATTGATTGATTGATTTATTGAGGGAATATATTGAATCCTTATGTAGGTGACTCAGTAATTGACGGTTCGATTTCTTCATTGATGTTTTTGTATGTTATGTAGGTAGCTCAATAATTGACGGATCGATTGCTTCATTGATGTTTTTGTATGTCAGTATGTAATTTATGCAAGGGAAAATGTCGTGCTTTTGAATAAACTGTAAAGTCCATGTTAAAGATCAGTATGTACTCGCAAAAATGTGATATAATCAGCTGCCCGCAGCACGTAAGGCCGTGATTAGGTTTATGAAGGGCAATTGACGTGACCGTGTATATTCTACTGATGACGATATTCTACTGATGCTTACCAAACGGTTTGTTTTTGGTGCCCCCTCACCAAAAATTTTCTCTGTGAATTTTTTCCGACCTTAATAAGATCATGCCTTGAAATTACCTTCCACTGGTATAGAGCTTGTTCTGGTGTGGTTATCGTGCCTCCTTATCGTAGATGGAACAACGAATCCATGCTACCAGCCGTTAGGCCAGTAACTTTGAAGCCGCCCTCGCCTGCACCAGTAATTTTGCCCATGATACGGTACTGCATTTGATATCATCAATGGTTTCCGTAATGTCGACCTTAAGAAGGTGTCAAGTGCTAGTTAGCTGTTTGTGGTACAGATTGTCAATTTCTAACGTTTTTTCCTATTTCAGGCTCGCCAGTTTCAGGTTTTAGAGAGAAAGCAGGTCATCGTTATCTATATGAGGCTTCTTCTGCCCCGGATGTGAGTAAACTGACTTTGTTCATCTGATATTAGTATTTCATGTCCTTCTGTTTTACAAGAGTGTATAAGGGTAGTCTCGATTAGGGCCGATCGGGTTTTGTGTGGGAAAATATTGTCCAGGAGGAGAGTGCCAGGGGCACGTTTATATTTTTGCTAAGCGATAATTGGTGGGAAATTAAGTTACATTGGTTACGTACCGGTATTACAGCATGGTAATTGATGACAACCAATGGAAAGTCAAGTTATGCAACGTGAACGGCTGTTTAAAGATGGTATGCGCTGTTTCATTTGCAAAATGATTACATCCATGACACCGTCAGACATTTGGGGGATCGAGTGGGATGGCAGTACATCGAAAAGACGTATGGCCATGCCCTCGTACTTCTCAGATCTTTCGGCCAAGATTCTGCAGAGCATAAATGTTGATTTTTCGCGGTCCACGGTTATTCAAGGGTAGGCTGGCGACTTTAGGACAAGTACGGTTATTACCGTATTTTTAGTCTATCATAGGAGGAAGGGGTGCCCTGAACATGGCATCTTTCTTGGGAAGTATGCGACAAAACCCCTGCAAAAAAACAACAAAAAACTTGCAGATCAGAGGCATTTGCAGGCAAAGCAAAGTCAGAGGGCAAAAATAGATGCAGACATGGCAATTTCCCAATGTTCATGACGCCATGCGGTCAACATGTAGTGAAGACATACTCATTTTCTAATGTTAAAAGTTTCCAGAGGAGAGGATGCAGTAAAAACGAGGTCATACAACATTTCTCAACGATTTTAGATCATCGTGCAGGATTTGTCACTACTACACTTAAGAAGTAGTCGGTGGAGACAAACAGTTGCCCTTGTGTCTCCGCCATTAATATGGTTAGGTAGCAGGACGTTCAATATGGCAGATAAGTGAGATTGACATCGTTTGCATGCAGAGGGAAAGTATGACGTCGCGATTTTGAAAATATTTGAATTATGGAAAAAAATCAATTTTATGTTGCCCCAATAGCAAGAACGCCAATAGCCAAAATTCAGAGTGTTGCCCTTTCGTGATACCGATGTATTAGCTTTCAAAGTTTTAAATCTCTCGAGCAAAAATTATTTGATGCTGGCTCCTAACGTAAGGAACCAAAGAATATTAACAGAGTTTTGACCAGAGATTTTTGATATTCAAACGCCTCGAGTATAAAAACTATCTTACGCTACAGGTCTGGTATTTTGGAAAAGAGCCTATTCCAGGGTTGCCTGTAGATATCTTGAGTCAAATTGTACTATTTCCAAAACTGGTTCCTGACGTCATCACTTTCCGTCCGCATTATAAGTAACAGTACTATTAATGTTCCATACGAGCTTCAAGAATGTAGAGTTCCCTTCTTGTTTGTATCAGATTTCCCTTATTGCTTGCTAGATCGTCTTGCTAGTGAGGCGCATATTTTTAGAAATTATTCCTTTAATGATCTTTGCAGGACTTCGTTTTGATATCTCCGGAACTCAGAGGCGACTCTCCTAAAAATGAAAGAGGTAAGAAATTTACCAAGGATGTATATTTTCTAGGTATTATTCTGTGACAGTTCTTTAGTTCGTCTTATGTTACTCGCGAGATTTGGTTACACTTACACGATCTCTTTACAAATTGACACAATTCGTCAAATGTATACTTGCGGTGTTTTATGAATTAAGCTTTTGAAGTCAGCCATGGCAGATAGGGAAGGGTTAGCCATTCGGTTATACACTATAATAATATTAGAGGTCGCGAACTTTGGAGTTCGTATATACATTGATCGTTTGCTTTTAAAAGACTGCCTCATGACCTTCTCGTATGACAATTGTAGGAATCGATTTTTAGATTACTTTAGAATTAGTAACTCTTAATTGCGCATCTATCACGGATCGTATTCCAATACAAGGGAGGTGGGTCGGCAAGGAAAACTGAAAATTCAGCTAACGGGCTTCAGATTAGCAGAGCGGGGGAATAATATCTTTTAAAAAGGGCCAGAAATAAAAGGGGAGATGGCATTGGTATATGAGGTAGCAAGAAAGAGGTAAGAGGATCTTAGGATATGAGATAAAACAAATAAAAAAGAGGACATGAAGATATGAAGTGGAAGCAAATAAGGAAGAGATTAGTATTAGGTTATGAAATAGAAGCAAATATGGAAAAGGACATTTTGTGATACGATGGAAACAAATAAGAAAGGGGACGTCAATATATGAGGGGGAAACAGATAAGGGAGTGGGCATTGGGTTGTGAGATGAAAACAAAATAGGGAAGAGGATAGCATTGAGTTATGAAATAGAA
>JAAAKL020008425.1:0-15940 GCA_010016065.2 Carybdea cf. marsupialis auct. non (Linnaeus, 1758)
TCCTACTCCCAGAGAGGAAACAGAGACGTAAAACCCGGATAGTGAGTGAGTGAGTGAGTGAGTGAAAGTATTAGTGTCATTATCAAGAGGTTGCTCACAATTAACAGTCTTTCCTTAGCTGCTATTCATAACAGTAGGGGCTTGTGCAGGGGGGAGGCAAGTGGGGAATTGCCCTCCCAAAATTTTTCAAAAATACTTTTTGACAATATATGTAGACTGAATACACTGCTGTTTGCATTTAGAACATGCTTATCCATACCTTGTTGATACTCTTTCCAACAAATTTTTATCATCATACATTCTGGTAAGTTTGGGGTTGATGATTATTTTTTTGTCAAACCTCGATCATATTGAGAATGGGTAAAATTGTGTCTTCTCCTACTAGGACTATTGTTGTCTTGTAGATGATGAGTAAATTGTAAGCATAAGACTCGTTGAAAAGGAGCATCTAGTCTGCTTGCCACATGTGTAGCCATTGAAATGGTTCTCATTCTCAAATTGTTAAGCTCACGCTGCAACATGAATTATGGAAATATGACAATGTAGCTGTTGAGAACAAAATCTCGTCAATTTAGAGGTAAACATTGTTAAGTTAAGTGGGAACATCTAAACTCTAGAGGAATGATTTGTATAACGTTGTGCATACTGTTTGACCTTGGATGGATAGTAGGCCTGCAGAGGTACATAGTAACTCAGGTATGATCAATCATATCCTTCTTTTTAGATGCATATTCAGCTTGTAGTACTGACATTGTTTCACTGTGTCATATTCATGGGTCACTTTCTATTTGAAACATTTGTTGCACATAACTTGCAGAGTTACATTGCATGGGTCATATGAGTATTTTCATTAAGTTGTGCCACCCCTTCGCCAAGCTATTCTGGATATCACATTGTCTCAACATTATTATCCATCATGAACACTGTTCTTCTACTGAATTTGCTGCCCTTTACTGGTTAACGTGGAATACCACCCATTCTTTCATATTTTGTGCTTCAACATTTTAATATACCCAACAATGTAGGATTCCCACTACCAGGGATAGAGGGGCATGTCCCCTATACATTTTAACCTAGATGGACTTTATCTAAGAGAGTACATTTCAAACATTTCCACTCACTCTCAAATTATTTGCATGGGCCCTGAGATTGCATTAGGTTTGAGGGTCAGGGGCCCTCTGAAGTATTTCTAGAAAGAGCAGATACGATACTAGATGACATAACACAATTCCTGATTTATTTTTTAAAATGTAGACTGTCAATATATCTTAGTGTTTTGCAAAACTAGTCTGGTTGAAAAATTTATCACTTTTTTTGAAAAGAAAAAAGTCACTCATTAGAATGCTATATGACCACAGAGAGTGAAGGCCTCTAGGGTCTGGTGACTTAATACTAGTTAGAAGATAAATTACTATATGGCAAAATATACTGTTATGGTAAAAAAAGGAATGAAAGCTATTAATAGAGCATGGTTCAAAGGAAAATTTTATGGCAAAATGTCATCCCTTAATACTCTGCCCCCTACCATTTAAGACTACCAATCTTCACTGATTCATAAGCATAGTAAGACCATTGGATACAAAGTCAATATCATAACCACCAAATACTTATCGTATTTGGCGCAGAGGGGGCTAAACCAATTTTCACCCAAATGATTTCAATGTTCCAAGTAGGCCTACTTGATCAGGAAAAGACACAGACTCTGTTAAAATTTTCCATCACATTGGAAATTATTGAAGGTCTATAGCTGCAGATGATGTCAACTTGCTCTCTAAGTATTACCCTAGGGTGAAAAGGTGTTGATATAGCCTACATTGTGGAGATTATTTATCAGTAGGTTGGTTTGCTGCAGAGGATGTCTATATCCCAAAGGAGACTAATTAGAAGGGCTTCACGAGGGCAGTTTCAGCTGTTGTATTGTTAGTTATTCATAAAAATGTTCTGATATCCATCTTATCCAGATAGTTGGCCCATTTTATGATGAGAAATAAAGTTTTTATTAGTCTGAGTATACCTTGTGTTGATGGATTCTCCCGTATGAGATGTATGAGAGCTCAACTGTTCGATCAGCTGAGCAACCTACTCTGCCTGAGTAGACCACAGTCACTTGTACCCTTGATGTGTTCTTCAAGCATGTTCAGCGTGACACATGTATGTCAAGGCTGGGCAATCCAAACACAGGTACAGTCCATTCGATGGGCTTCCTGAGTTTCCCTCTCCCCAGTTTCCCTCACATGGACTGGGTGGGCCCCCGTGACTATGGCAAAGAGAAGTTGTCAAACCTTCCCAGCGCTGGAATCGAACCCAGGTCGGTGGTTTCAAAGCAAGCTTTTAGACCACATGGCCAAACTCTCCACATACCTTGTGTTACAGGCTATTTAAATATGCCTAGATGCTATTGGACTTGGTCTAGCATTGTAAGGAGGGACAACGTATTTCTATATGGTGTAATTTGTTTTGGAAAATATATAGGCCTATATTGGGAAAGGCACACATTACTACGTGAAACTTGCTCAAAAAATTTATTCTGAGTTGCAGGTTCAGCCTTGGCCTTTGTTGACATTTTGTATAATAAGTTGTGTTCACCACTTCCAATAGCACAACTGCATAACAGCCAGTCAAGGTTTGGCTCACTAAAGAGTGCACCATATTTTCTATATTGCTTGGGTATGAAGGTAGTGAAATGTGACAAGTCAGTTATTTAAGCTTCTTGATTTGTATCAATTCAGCCTTTTTATCAGTGCAAGAAACATACAGCATTGAAGACCATGGACAGTGTCAAGAAGATTTTTCAATTACATGCAGAATATGCAGGTATTGTTTGTTTTAATGTATTGTAGTATACGAACCCTTCTTATGTTTCTATATATTGATTACAGTTATGCCTTGTGGTAATCTGAAACAGCTTTCTTTGCACCATCTAGGAAATGTAAATAGGATATAAATGCGGTGTAAATTTGAAAACCCAACTTTGTCTATGATAGTGAAACATATCTTTTAATGGACACCTCCACAGTTCTATTACGTTATTTTCACACACCAGTAATCTCCCCTACACACAGGAGGAAGAGGAGGAGAGAGGAAGCTAATTTAATTACGGATTTTGTATTGCAGTTTATAGTTTTAAGTGAAGAATGTTTAGCTTTTAATGCAGGATGATGATTGATCGCAAAGTTTTTACGTTTTGCAAATACGTTTCAGTGGGACGAATTTACATAAGTACTGAAATAAATCCTGAAATACTTAGACTCCTCTAATAACACAAAGAAGATTAAAGTTATTGGAGGGGCCAAGCCACTCGAATGTTTTGCCTGTGCCCTAATGATATCAAATGTACTGCTGAAAACATCCATGATTAGCATGGCGAGTCAACCCTTTCATTGCTCCGAAATGTGGGGTTTTCGTTTAGCTACTACATAGAAGTATATCGAGCTAGTACAATAAAGAGAAAACAGCTGACGTATTCCTTGTACCATTTTATAATTTCTGAAACCATTTGCAGATTTTGATCCGACAAAGCTCGTACAATATGTGGAGTACGCTACGAAGAAAGAAATGACCCCCTGACGTCCATATAGTCGCTTCAACCTCTGCAAATTTTTTGTTCGCATTTCATTTATTTCTGCTTTTTTACTTCTGTTTACATTGAGGACTACGCTAAGCGGAAACTTAATCGCACCTATGATATATGATATACTTTAAGTGTAGCTCTTTAAGCTGGTGACAATTTTTCGTACGCATTGCGAAGTGGACAAAGCTTTCTTTTTCATTTATATTCATTTCAAAGGGAGGAGAAAGTGGATTACTAGATGAATACCATCGTTTACTCATTATTTTACTTACATCTTACATTTAAGGTGCGACCAATGGTATCCTACATTAATTACACAATAGACACCTTGATCTTCTTCATTTCTCAACTAGAGAGGGTGAATTGGTTACATTTTATGATTGAAACGAGTACCAATCACATATATAGACTATAAACATTTTCTGGCAGTTGTACCACTTTTAGGGTAAGATTTTTATGGCAATATACTTCAACACTAGATATTATTTGTGTGACTTGATAAAAATATTTGTTGCATGCCCATTTAGTATCAGTTACATGGTGAACATGTCAGAGTAAAAGAAGTGACAGTGATAATAGAAACCTGTAAAATTGAAAAAGTACGGTTGCTATAAGATTTATCTTAGATGTCATTGTTTAGTTTTGGCTTCCTTGCGTACGATTTGGGGACATAATAAGGACATATAAGAATAGTTCGATCACTGGCTGTACGTTATGGCAGTTTTAATTATACTATAGATCCATGTGTCAGAAATCTGCATCTGAAACTTTGGTGAAATCTGATACGTCGCTCGATTTAACATAACAGTGGTGTTAATTGTTACGCGACGGAATATGTTAACCTTTTCTTTAATTCTTTTTTGGTAACATTTAATGCAATCAATTATAATTTTCTAGACATAAATTATGCAGCCGTAACGATATATGGCATGGTACTTGTGGTGCAACAATAACATGTACCGCATTGGAATTGGTGCGACCTCTTCCCTGGATGTGCCACTCCGTTGATGCTGGAGTTGATCAGAAGGTAACTTAATGAAAATACCTCCTTCTCCGCTGTTAGTCCTTAATCGACGCTCTGTAAGATCTGTTAAATATCAGTGT
This sequence comes from Carybdea cf. marsupialis auct. non (Linnaeus, 1758), assembly GCA_010016065.2. NCBI lineage: Eukaryota > Metazoa > Cnidaria > Cubozoa > Carybdeida > Carybdeidae > Carybdea > Carybdea cf. marsupialis auct. non (Linnaeus, 1758). The sequence goes on from JAAAKL020008425.1 coordinate 4,676, forward strand.
ATGCAGTAAACCCCTTTGTATGTAGAACCTACACAAAGGCTGCTACAAATTTTCCATCATCTTGGGCACTAGCCGAGAGGAACTGTAAAGACTGCTTCAGTGATATGGGATGCCACGTGTCTGCGGGCAGGCCCTGAACAAACAGGCATGTGTCCAGTGACAAGGTGTTACGATAGATCTGTTTCGTTGAAGGGTTGTTCAAAGGGGGCTCACATAAGATGGGAGAGAAAGCAACTTTCCTTTCTGCACATTCATAATTTCCTCAGAATTCCACTCTTTGCTTGGGAAACACAACGCAATTAACCAAAAGTTCGCTTTAAGCTGGCATGTTCTGAGCAGTAAGTGCTTTTTATATGAGGCAAAAGATTCATACCGGCATCCATGAGCAGTTCCGCAAGTAAACCCATAAACTTGCGTACCAAATAGCTGGAAAAACCATTACGTTTGGGTCGCAAAACTGAAATACTTTTCTATCGTCAGTTTACAAGTAAAAGAAACGTCACACAATACTAGAATCCCATGGCCTTGATTCGTTGTACCTTATACTTCTTAACTGAAAGTATTGTTCTAGTGCCAATCTTGTCTGAAGCGATCTACGCAACGTTTAACGGAGAGAGGTGGTGACTGACCGTGAGGAATGCAGCATCTTGAATTCGAGAAGATGACGGATCTTTTTATCTGCATAACGCATCACGTTAGCGTTCAATTTTTAGAGTAACTACAATCCTTCAAAAGCTGCGTAAATCTTCTATCTCAAGAATGCAAATAACCATGTCTCCGATCTTAAAATTCCAGTGGTGAAATGACCCGACTGGGTGATAAAGTCATTGTAGCCGATGCCTTACTTGAAAAATGTTTTGCGAACGTAATCCTTTAACGCAGTGCTGTAATTTTTCATAGGGAGTTGTAGAATGAACTTAAATTTCGAATATATTGAGCAGTCAATACGTTTTTGAAAGTTTGAATCCATCTCCAGCTCCACCTTTCCTCTGAATTTATTTTTCCATTAGTCAAGAATGCCTCCCCTTGTAGACCTCTGGCGTATAACCCTTTGAAAAAGATGCAATGGAAACCGATAGCCCGATGCTATGACACGTGGCCTCAAATTGCTTTTAGTGAAAATTGCATAAAAGTTGATATATAAAATAAGCCAAAAGTAAAAGTAAAATTGAAAATACAAAATAATGATACAAAGTAAAACTAATGTACAGTTTGTACACTTCAAAGATTACAGGGAGGAGAGGCGACGGTGAAGTTTAGCCTCTCAACAAGGGCGTGGCCCACTTTTCGTTCTATTCAGATTGAAATTATTTTGTCTTTACTAGCGGCTATTAGTAACCTTATTATTATTATTATTATTATTATTATTATTATTATTATTATTGATATTAACTATTAAGTTTGGAAGAAAAATCAAAGGGGCCTATTACTTCTCCTCATTGCCACATCACGAAATTGTTTGCTACTGGCTTGCAATAAATTGCTATTAGTTTCCCCATATAGTAGTCATTTAAACTGTTTTGTGGCGCAAAGGTATTGTTTTCATTAATTTTAAACCGACCTAACAATATAAGCATGGACATGTCTAGACGATTCGAGTCCGTACGGCAACGCATTAGTCACGATACGCAGTTTGTTCTCTTGCTAATCTCGATGCGATTATCCATTTTGTCTCAAGTTACTACATGAGCTTCCTGTCTTCCATCGATGGAGGACCTGCCCAAATTCCCTTGAAAGTTAAAAGAAGTTAGGAGTTAGATTTCTCAAATTTCGAATTCGGTATATCTTTAGAAATCGAGAGATTCAAAAACTGAAAACTGAGAGAAAAGGTTATCTTTGATACTCAGTAGAACATTTAAGTACTGTAAAGATAAAGCCTTAGTCAACACAAAGCTGTTTGTCTTGATACATTCCTCACGATTTGTCTCCATATCCTTACGATTTTTAGAGCTTTACTCCTGAACTGTAATCGTATTATTTATGGTAAATGCCGAGACATTTCTATTAGTTTTTTTGTCAATTTTCTTCAAGATTTATTGCCCGAAGTGTAGAGCCAAATTGGGTCATTTTACCTTGAGAGGTAACCACTGTTGTTTAATTCTTTTACTCCATTGTACGTAGACTGTAATTTGGTACAATGAACTGATGTTATGTACTCATTTAAGTTTGTCAAGAAAGGCCGCAGTCGGTGGAATATCATATCATGCTTGTGATGGCATGTTAAGCTATGGTACGCTTCTTTGTTTACTTGTTGTGACTTAAAAAAGAGGGACAGCATGCGTAGTCACTACATGACGTTCATGGGTAGAACCGACATTTGAATGGAAGATGGGCCTTTTAATGATTTCTTTCATTTGGAGGGTCTTAAGGAGCTGCTATTTTTTGTGAACATTTTGCATAATGAAATTTGACCCCCTACAAGCAAGTATAGAAGGTTATCTTGCCCCATGGTATGATCACTAAACTCGTTTTGCCACATCGCCCACTATTGATGATTTATGTCCTTATAACCCATCCCATCCAGGTGGCAGTCTAGTTCGATACTTTTCGATTATGCTGTGAAATCATATTAAAAGTCATATGATGGTGCTTGTACTTAGACATTAAGGTAGCAAGTTTAAGGTTTAAAATGAGGTATTTTGTACTAATTAAAAAGCAAATCACATAAATATGTATTATACATATCAGGTGTAAAGTAGCCTATCAGATAGACACTGACCTCATTTTCACTCCAGAAATTTTTAATGGCTTTAACGTATTTAATATCAAATAGAACAAGGGGCGATATATGCAGTAGAAATTCCAAGGGTAAAAATACATTGTTCGATGTCGTGAAAGAGAACACTTCGAAAAACAGTTGTCCCCATAGACCGCCGATATCATAGTCTCTCAACTAGTGCCTCGTTGTTAGTTGGCCTGAGATTACACTTAGTAAACAGTAAAAGCATCAAACTGGCTAATTGATAATGCGAGGGTTGTTGAGGTATAATTGGAGTGTACTTCGATTCGGACTACCGGGTGATGACTACCATGCCATTGGACCAGCCCCAACGCACAGTAAAACTCTTGAAAGATCCTGGTTAAAAAGCCCCTGTAAAACCACATCACAAGCTAACTACTAAACCAAAAGGAAAAGACGTTTCTTGGATGGACTAACAGGCGATGCTGCCGCGCCAGTGGACAAGTACGCCATTTCCTCTGATTCTTCATAGTCAAAATGTCGATAGAACAATGCTACGATCGATCCTTGCCAAAAGTAGTGAATAAGGAGCTGTTGTAGCATAGTATGAACATTGGGCTACCTAAAGTTGGTCATAATCCCAAATAACACTGCTCATGGAAAATATCGCCATGCTGTAAGCAAAGAATGAATTGACAAGAAGATACTGTAATAACTGAAGGTAGACATCGGTGTTATAAAGTCTCGAAGGTGAATAGTCGTGGGACTACGGGGAAGCGAACCCTCGGTCTCCGGTACGGTCCCTCACCAACGAGAGAGAGAAATTTGGGATTGCTGTTGTTTGGTATTGCGTCACCACACAGACCCCCTGCTAGAGGTAAAGGCATGAGGCTCTGTTAGTTAACCCGACTCCAGTGAAGCGTGAGATGAGTTACAGGTGTCGTGGGTTAGAGAGAAAGTGTGCGAGTTTGTGGAGCCAGTTGTGCGTCCTGTGGTTGCAGGAGCGTGTTCTTGTTTCGGGTCACCATCTATAATGACTTAAGGTAGACACCGTTGTTATAAAATCTCGAAGGTGAAAAATTGTGGGAACCCTCGGTCTCCGCGTTGCGCCAAAAGGCCCCTGACCACTAAGCTACGGTCCGTTTCCAACGAGAGAGATAGAGAGCAGTGTGGGATGTCTATTGTTTGGTATTGCGTCACTACATACCAAGACGAAAAAGATAATTCTACGATGGAATACGAACAAGGTAACAAACTGATTCATTTTAGCATTAAATCTTCAGGATCATCAATCTAAAGCCATCATTAACGAAGAGCCCTCCAAGAGGTTACGAGGACGCGTATATGAACGTATTTGTATCTTAGCCTTTTTTGCCACCATTGTCTAGTACCCTCAACCAAACCACTTTATTACCCTATCAAATATGCAATCGATCATGACATTGTGTGCTTTTGCAGCTGTGCACTTTTGTTGTAGCAATCCGCGTTCGGATCCTTCTTACACTTCCTTTTCCCTTCACGCCGTCTCCTCCTTTTCCATAATATTTCGTCTTTCGCACTATATTTTTTGTCGTTGACATTCAACCGATTGGGAGCACTAGTAGTTATGCAGCACTACCTTCGTATACCTTCTCATTACAAAGTATAGAGAAGAGAGGGTTTCAAGTTAGCAAGTTAGAACATATACTAGTGAAAATGTCACCACCGGGATTCGAACCCGGGACCCACGCATTCGCGGCGTGATGCTCTACCATAGTCACCATAGCTCAGTTGGTAGAGCATCACGCCGCGAATGCATGGGTCCCGGGTTCGAATCCCGGTGGTGACATTTTCACTTTTAACTAGTGTCTCTTCTAACTTGCTATCTTCAAATCCTCTCTTCTATATGAATTTTGATTTTCTTAAAAACCCTTATACTTGGAAGCATGAACCTTGACTGAACTCAAAAAACCTTATCTCCTAAGGCATTAAACTATAAAGAGAATTCTGTTCATTTTAAAGGCAAGTAATAACATCTCCAACGTATAACAAAGAATGCACCAACTCTTTTAGACCATATTTTTACAAACTCAGTTCATAACATGCGCCAGCATGGTGTACTCAGAGAAGAAGAAAGTTATGCCATATGTAGAAAGGGAAATGCAAGTGTAGATAAGACAGAGACAATGGTGGAAACCTAGTTGATAGGCCTATGTCTTTTTGGAGTACCAAATTTCCCAGAGTTTGACTAAATGATCAGGAGATGTTCAGATATTTCCAGAGATGTCTTTGAAGTCATGGTATCTGAGCAGGTTAAGATGGTCTGAATAAAATCTAATAAATTTAGTGCCAAAAATGTTAAAAAACAGTTCAGTTTTACACAAAGAAATACAATTCTCTCAATAGTATTAATGTCATGCAGTTGTCATAATGATTTTCCTATTTTCATAAATTTACAGCCAATGGCTCTGCAAAACAAATCACTACAGCTTCCTAAGTTTAGCAACTACTTGTCAAACTTTTGCAAGATTTCCAGAAAATTTTTTGAATAGCAACTTAACAATACCAATGGTTTTTTTCATTATCATATATCTTTAGCTTGATCAATGAGACTGCTCACCATCTGCATTATCTAGGATGTCTTTGTCAGTTATTGATTCTACTCTCAAATCTTTAGTTTTCCTGAATAACTTTTGTCCCTGCTAAACATCAAAGGCACATCCAAACAATCCATAATACTTTAGGGTTGTAGTGTGTAGATTTGTTAAAACTGCTTGCTTGTGTTTAACAAATGGGTCTTTACATCTTGTTTGCTTCTGAGTGCTCATTGATCAGCTTATTAATGTTAACTGGGACATCATCTTTGGCAGTCTTTGCCCAGATCTTTGAAAGTTCAACATAGTGAGCTTTAAATTATTAATGTCAATAATAAACAGATTTCTTTGTCTTCCACTATGACATTCTGACTTCCTGTATGACACTTCATATGTTTAAAATCTTGAGTATCCTGTTGAAAATAGAGAAAACAAGAATGTTTAGAAGCTTAAAAAGTTGTGTTTGTGTCATTTTTGAGACCTGTGATCTTTTTGTTAAGCTGATGTAATATTTGTCTCAATTTTTTTGTCATATAAACTTTTCAAGGTATAGTATGGAAATATATAACAGTGAAGTCATCAGACTTCTTGTATTTTGAGTTTTGAAGCCCCCCAAATTGGAAAACTCCAAATTTCATCTTTAGAGCCCCCAAATTTGGACTTTTGTCAATATTTTAAACCTTCTGAGATTTGGCATGGTGGGCACAAAACCTCCTGTTTGAGTTTGGATCTATTCACCTTATGGGGAAGATGAAATAGGCCAAACTGTAAAAGAACATTGCAGATTCATGTAAATCTGATGTTATGGGCTTTTAAAAATTGGGATGCTGATGATTTTCTGTAAAATTAAGAAATCTTTAAAAGCCAAAAGTTGGGATGCCCTGCTCATTTGGACAGAAACTTTCTGAGATGCCACCTTTTAGGAAGCTGTACAAATGGTGTAAATTTCAAGAAAATTTGAATACATCAGGAACTCAGTCTGGCTCAAATCATCCATATGCAAATTATTTAAATCAGAATATCCAGTGGTTGTCCAAACACATCCCTCCTTAGCAAACAACAGGCAAACCCAACATTAGAATGTATTCACCTTCAGACATCCACATATCTACTTCAAACATCTATAAACAGATCTGTAATTATGACAATCTTTGCCTACCTATGTACAACTTTTATTGACCATAGAACAGCTTGGGGTAAATTCAGGGAGTTACTCCCGATACTCACTTGCAGAGCGCTGTCACTGTATACAAAGGGCAGAGTCTTTGCTGCATGTGTGTGTAGCATATTAACTTACTCAGGTGAGTGCTAGGACCTGAGGCAAGTGGAACGCAACCATCTTCTCCGCAATGATATGGCCATGGTCAGATGGTTATGTTGGGTCAAGATCACAGATGAGGTGGACACAGCCTGCCTGTACGACAAACTGGGTATCCCTCACCTGGATGCCATCCTATGTCACAATAGACTCAGATGGTTTGGACCCGTCCAATAAAGTAAGGGTTTAATTAAGTGCTACCAGGTGATACCAGTGGAAGGCAGAGTTGGAAAAGGAAGGCCCAGGAAGACGTGGAACATCAACATCAAATAGGACCTGCTAACTTATGGCCTATCCCCTGATATGGCTGTCAACAAGGACACATGGCGTGGACAGATACGAGCCACCATACGATGGTCCAACCCCCTGTAAAGGGGAACCACAGACCCTAAACTGCATGATGATGATGATGATGTAACCCCCTCTAGAGTTCTACCATTCTCCATTATTTTGAATTTTAACAGGAAATCCCGCGACTGTAAAGGCTGAGTTAAAAATTCTTACGTGCAGTAGTTCATTTTCCCATGAAACTGAAAGATGAAAAGCTGAAGACTTGTTGCGTGCATTGACCTTTGACTCACATGGAATACAAAAGCATTTCATCCAGATGTATTGTTAGACAAACCTATTACAAAACAAAGAGTGGCTGTTTCCATAACAACTGCAGGCAACCAGCTTTCTGCATGTCTTCGTTTTTCAACACCCTAAACACTTGGCTGTTGGTGATGTGAATTACAGCTTTTTGGTTATTTTGAGGAGGTTTAGGGCTTTTAGGGGAAACTGTGATGCCCCCAAAATTTCAACGTTTTAAGATTGGAGAAGCATTGATGCAATGATTCCTAATTTAACCTGAATTTCTGTGATCAAAAAAGGAAATGAAAAGTTTGAGGCAAGGACATATGAAGGTGACAGGTTATCTCTTGAAATTTTTATAGCATGTAGTGCATGCATTGCATTCACTGTTATACAACCCTGATCAGCAATTTTAAATGCAAGCTTTTCAGTAATGTACAATTTACACCTGTCCCCATTGTAAGCTTAATGTCATTTTTTATTTTTTTATTTTTTTACATTGACTTTTAACAAAATGAATCCATGAACTATTTACAATTTAACAATTTTAAAAACTACAGGATACCCTTTACCAAACTGTAAGAATTTACAGTCCATAGTCTATTAAAATCTGGAGAATTCATCCATTGTTCTATTAACAAAGATTCATTTAAAGTGCTTCTCTGGAAGGATTCTGACACCACTTGTCCAATCCTTGCAATGGAACTGAGGCTAGACTAGCTACAAAAACAAGGGATGTCTGTTGTTAGCCACACTTAGATCATGGGGTATACTCAGAACCAATCCTGAAACCCTCAACCTAAAACACAGGGAATGGACCTCCTCTTTCGTTCAACCATCTGGCAGAAAAATTTTAACTTTCACTGCCAAAATGATTGCTTTAGTCTTAATACAATCTCATTTTTATGATGGTCAGTAAAGTTAAATACCCAATTCTCCATTCTGAGGATCAGAAGAGAAGTGCTCAACGAAACTCACCTGCACGACAGGACATCCTTTGCTTTCTACCTTGAGTTTTGAAAACTTTTGATATTGCAATTTGTAGTTATGGTTCTGAATGCTGTTGCAATACCACCTACATATTGTATGAATTTTAGGTTGCGTGACCTATTTCATACCAGGGAAGGTATTCCCCATAGACAGGCACAGAATGGGATTTGTAAGTACCCTCATGTCTTTGAGGCTAGCTAGCAAGAGTTAGGGGCTAGTTTAGTAGATGTGGATGCCCCACACAAATGGTCAAGGACCAGATCAATTGTCCTAGAGGTAAGGATAGAGATGAGCTTTTAAGACCATGTGAGGTCTTAGGTAAAAGATTACTCGATCAACACTTTATTATTGATGTATCATTTAACTGTTAGTGGTAAAGTTTGCACTATTGTTAAATATAACCATAATATTTTAGAATATGGTGTGGAAAACAGGCAAGTTTTTTGCAGTATAAACCTCTGCTGGGTCTTTCATAATCTGAAGACACTTGAATATAAGCTGTTTTGGGCTAGCTTACCTATTTTGAGAGAGGCATTGGCAGGGGCAGAGTGTGCTAGCTGCTAAGGTCGTCATAATTCCTCAGCTTCCAACTTCATTGTGGAAGCTAAATCATTTTACCACAGGGATAGGTCTGGCAAATGTAGTGTTTACTGTGGCCTCTGGATTGTAATACTATTGGAATGTTTTACCTTCTCAAATGTAAACGTTTTGCCATACAATATGTGGGTAGTATGTAACCAGGTCAGGGTTATGTTCTAATTTCGTAGGTTATGTATGTTATAATTAAGTCACCCTTGTTGGCAGTTTTGACACTGTGTGACACTGTTTGTATGTGTAATGAGAATTGTGGAATCTTCCCTGTTACGTAGTTGCAATAACATGGCATTTTGCCATTGAGTAATCAATTGGTTTACAATTTTGTGCTTTTGATTGTTAGGGAATCCTCCCAAGATTTGTCAAGGTCCGTGTTTATGTCATTGTCACTGTACAAGAATTTACATATTGTAACAAATCACTGTTGTCACAGTAAATTCGTAATGTGATATGTTGCAACATCTTTAGGATAAGTAGGCATCATTTAGCCTCATTCAGTGGAGTAGTTTGACCTCCTGAAAGGTCGGAGTTGTTCATCAGAATGTTCATTACACGAGTAGTTGCTACCTGTTAGTATTGAATTGACTTTGCCAGAGAGGAATAAAAGACCAAAGACACATTCTTGTATCATTATCATGTCAGGATCTACCTCACCCTAAAATTATCTATCCGCCTCAACATACAGCCGTTACAAGTACAAAGAGCCATACTGAATCATACCTAGAAATCACAATATCAAAAGGTTTTTGTAATGCCAGTTTACAGAGCGCTGGATGTGAGATAAAACTTGTTTAAGCTCTTACAATGCTGTGTGATGTATATCCTGATTGAAGAAACATATTGAAGAAGTCAAGAGTCAAAATATGGTAAGACTGTTAGACCATCTGGAGTAAGAAGTGCTGTGCTAAGATGCTGGTGAAAAGGGTGTGATATTATCTCTGGAAGTGTTCAGGAGCATCGTCCTGGAAGACATTATCCCTGAAGGGTGACAGTACATCTACACCATTCTTCTATTTAAAATAAAAGGTGATGGATTGTAGTTTAGAAAACATTGTGGATTGTGTATACTTGATTATAAAGATGTGGGAGACAGTGCTTATGGCAATTGATTACAACCAGTTTTGATTTATGTCTAGCCTGTCAACAATTGATGCTATATTCATTGTGATGCAACTTCAGGGGAGAGACAATGCTAACAAAATGGAACTGTACCATGTGTTTACTGACTTATAAAAGGCATTTGACAATGTGCCAAGAAGAGGAGAAAGCTAGTGCCAGAGAGGTTAGTGAAGTTGGCTGTTGCCCATTACTACCTCACAGCCTCTACGTGAGAGGAGCTGGAGTAACTTGGGAGAGCTTTGGAATCAACATCAGAGTTCATCAAAGCTGAATGATCAGTCCACTGATCTTTGTCTGGGATCTTCTGTATGCTAACAACATGGTCCTAACAGGGGAGTCTAGGTAGAAGGTAACAAAGATGTTAATGGATTGGAAGAGACAGATAATAAACAAAGGTATGGAGAAAATGAAAGGTATGGTAAGAGGAAAGAAGGGAGGTAGCATGCAGTCAGTAAAATATCCAGCTAGTATCTGTAGCAGAGGAGTGGATGTCAAATCAATCTTTTGTGAGACATGCATAAGATGCTGTCACAGAAGCTGTTCTAACCTTGTATCTTTAGGTATTATGAGATATTTGTTTGCCCTAGCTGTTCAGGGGTTGAACATCAGAGACAGAATGACACTATGGAAGTGGATGGAGGTAGAATTCAAGAGGTGAGCCAGTTCAATTCTCTGAGGGTATGCTGGACAAAGATTGATGTGGAGAGAGAGCAGTGACATAACAAAAGGATGAACAGTGAGGGAGTAGGATGCAGTATTGCAGAGTAAATTGAGACACATGGAGAGGAGAAGGGAGTTAGAGGTCTTTGCAAGGATATAAAGGTTTGAAGTTCACTGAAGTATCATTGGCATTGGTAAAAGTTCTATTTACTCTATTAATCTGTAGTATTTAAAAGCACTTGGTTTTGTGATGCATTAGAAGGTCTACGAAAGGCAACAAAATGTACATTGCTGGACATTGTAAACTGAATTGCATATTAGCTACTAAACAATCCTCCAACTGTTGTACTTTGTAGATGCACAAGAAGCCATCTATGTTTTAATTCCAATGATCATGCAGAACCAACACAGGTATGTAGTTAATATCACAATTACCAATTGATGACACCTACAAATCACTGAGAAATATTGAAAACACTATGTATATTAAACAGTACATGCACACAAAGACATTTATAGTTTTAATGTAGCATTTCATATGTATATATATATATATTTAAAAAAACAACTTCAGCTTTGAAGCAAGCTTTCGGATGTCATGAGTTCCAGCGTTACGTAAACACCCTTGACAGCCTATTTCACTGAGATATAGTTAAAATAGCAATATTTATCAAATCAATCTGCAGTTTAAAATGGTTGAGTTGTATAAATCAATAAGAAAGGAGTAAATATAGCCCCTTTTAGTGTGGAAAAATTAA
>JAAAKL020008426.1:0-15938 GCA_010016065.2 Carybdea cf. marsupialis auct. non (Linnaeus, 1758)
GGTCAAATTTTTCTTCAAGACCAAAAGTACCCATTTTTTTTGCCCAGGTATTGACCAAAAGTACCTCCCCCCCCCTGATTTATTAGCTTTCCATCTTTTCGCTCAGATCAACAGATTCTTTCTCTACTACCAGTTAATTGATTTGGGAGTCTTGTCTGTCTATGATGCTTATGGGGAACTTGATGGCTGTGCTTGAAGATGATTTGCAAGAATAAATCTTAAATACACTTTAATCCACAATCTATTTAATTGAGATCTATGGCAGCGCTTATAGATCCCAGAGGTCTGTCACAGATATTCATTACAATACATTTGACAAATATTTATATCGAACTACTACAACCAATCAAAATGCAAATAAAACAGGAAGTGGAGAGTGATTGGTTAATAAACAATCTGAGCGATGTTAGTTGATTCGTGTTCGTTTACAGTTGGTAAATTGTTAGTTTTCACCTATGTGACATAGCTACCATTACAGTACATTTATTACTAACTATCCTGGGGAGATGCTGCTTTGTTACCGTCCCAAATAAAAAAAGCTCGCTACAGATTTAAGTTCCCCTAATCGTCCTTCTTTGTTAACTGTAAGTTCTTGGGCAACAACAGGTACTATAAATATCGAGTCTTTCCGCTCTTAAATTACCACAGCAAAACTTGAAAGAGTAAAGAAGAAGATAGTGATAAATGGAAGCATCACATCAAAGTGCTGTAAGTTTTTCGCTCTTATGGTCAAGGATGGCAGATTCTCAACGACTCATGATACTAAGTCAAGTCACTCTATAGCAGCCATGACTTCGTGATCTTGTGGAAGAGGGGGTGGGGTCAATGTAGCACTATCAACCCATTGGTATCCTGAAAGTGCTCTTGTATCAAATAGCTACCTTTACCACAAAGAATGACATTACCAGGAGGTACTTTTCTTCGCAAACCGCTTTAAATACACTTCAACCTCTAAATAACCGGTGCCTGCACCGGTTTTGGGATAATGTTGTAATCTGTGTATAGCTACATAGATACTCAATAAGGATAAAAAGATTTTGAAAGGTTCATGCAAAACGTTACTTTAGGCAACGCAGAAATTTGACTGGAATCCTCGGAAATATTACAATGGAATCTACAAGAAGCAAGATTTATTGCGGAGGGAGGCACTCAACGCAATTGAGAAACAAATTGTAACCAATCGTCCTAGGATCTTCCTTGTTTTAGTAGTATAGCATATAGTACTATAGATTTAGTACTTCTTGTTTTAAAATACAACACACAAGAAAGATAGGCGATGTTGTTGCGGAATCTTTCACTGTGATTCGATATGTGACTCTGCCATAGGGCAGCACTTGCGTGAAAACCCAGACTGAGCCAAGATATGTACGGACGATCGCTTCCGCGTAATAGGTAAAGCTAGGTCTGCTTTTCAATTAGCCGTTTTAGAATCCATTCACATCAAAGGGAGAAAAGCTTTTTTTTGTAGACAAAAAGAATTTGTCTTCTCATTGGGCCTATTCGGTTAACCATTCAGCTTCACTGACACTTATTGGTCAAAACAGCACCAATCTGGCAATGAGAGTTCTGGCAAACAATTTCGTTGATTCCCTTCTCAGGTTATTTTCTGACCATGTTGTACTCTGAGGAGTGTTAAACGAAGAAAGGTTTTAAGTACAAAATGAATTTGCTATTTTGTGTAGTTTTTTTATTCTGTGCCATAAACAAACTTTTGGAATATTTCAGTAAGATATTATTTGTCAAAATATTTGGCGACCGAATCGTCTGTTTTCTTGTGTGTTATATTTTAATACCAAAGAGATGCTATTGTTCTAACTTCTCCGGCTTTTGGCTAAAATTATTTCTTCTTATCTATTCCCGGGCATACGTTTAGGGCCTGGGTATAGTGGCTGATCGTATTCCTTCTCGCGTTTCCAACCGTTCCTTGGGAGTTGGTCCTACTGGGCGGTGAAGTTGGTCTTCTGTCTGTCTCTTCCACCTGGTAATCGAAGGGGGTAGACTGCAGCTACCCTTTATTTTGTCATATGACCGGGCTTACGGTTAAATAAGAAGAACCTGCCAAGACCACAGGTTGTTTGATCTCTCGTTATTACGTACTTACGAAAAAGGGCAACAAGTAACAAAGAGTTCGATGTGGCTTTTGCTCGAGAATATTTGCAACTGACATTGCTTTGCTTATGCAGGGTATTTCTAATATCAAATCGCAGTAGTCATGAGATGAACTCAAGGACACATTAGGATCCTCATGTACTGCACAAAGGAGAATGGTCATAACGCCAAACATGTGATAGAAATTAGAACACGAGACTTGATGAACATTCACATGTTAAACACGACGTATAACGGAGATAACTTAACCTTATTATCTTACAATGAAACAATGCTGTGAGACTATGCTAGTTGTGCTCTATATAATGACTGATCTACAGTACATCTTGTGACATCGCCTGGTCACTATCAGTAAGCCTGTTTGCTGTTTTACAATTAGTTATATTATTTTTAATATTGGGTCCACTATTTACCAGTGACTTTTGGTGAAACGACCATTTTTATTCCGACTATGTTTCATCCTATTTTTCTTGAAAAATTTCCACAATAAAACATGTCCTATCTTGATACAGACATATAACTGCTTTTTAAAAAATCAGAAACCATAAGTTGAGCTGTCACGAAATATCTCTGCATGGGGAATTTTTTGTATCTATTTACATCCAGACTGTATTCACAAAGCTGACAGTGGATTTTATCTCAATTTCATGGAGAACATGAGGAGGTCTACATCGGAATTTTGAACTCCGCCACTGTTTTCTTCTTATCTTTGACCTTCGGCGTACATCATGTCATTTCAGACGTTACTATGGATTCCCCATCTCCAGAGGGACAGCTTCGTCATGACCGAATCTGACAGTACCGTCTGTCAGTGATGGTAATACCTAGATGGAAAGGGTCCTTCTTTTTATAAACGTTAATAGGGAGCCAAGATATTATTCTTTCACTAAATATTTAAAAGTCTCGATAATACTTCTTTAGCATACATTATCACTGAATACCATGTAGCATCACGATTGATTATAAACGCGAAAGGGTACTGAAGTTGCTTTACATAACGAGGGCTAGGCACAAGACACGCAACAATATACGTCAAAGCTGATAGGCAATAAAGTAGGATACTGGGAAACAACATGGCCCCATGATAGTAGAATATCAGCACCGCATAGAAAATAGTAAGCACATTATTCCTACCACGAAAAGTCGGAGCGTCAGAAGGATAATAAAACCAATATAAACAAACAGGTATTAGCAAGATCTCTGTTCCACTTTTAATCAAGCACGTCGATAACACTTCAGAGAGGGCAAAAAGGTCACTTAAAGCTAAACTTGTCCATAAATATTCCATAATTTTGCGCTTGGTATAAGTTATAAGCAACTTTGAAATCCAGCCTGTTTTTCCTGTATAAATGCAGCAGTCTCTCTTTTAACGATAATATGCTATTAAATGTTAAATTCTTTGTGAATATTTTCTCAGCTTTCCGTTGCAATGTATTATCGGCCTTTTAAAATACCTGGGCATTGATTCAGAATTTTACACCCGTAAAAATAGTATAGCAGTGTAACATTACGACAGCACATGATAAAATTGATGGCTTCTTGGTACCGAATTCACCGCATCAAAAGGATTCTTCAGTTAACTATACGAACTCCCAGTTTCAGGGGAGTCACACTCCTGCTTGTTGATATTCAATTCTGATACCCGCACATTGCTATGTCTACCTTCAGGATTCCGAGTCTCGGCGTAGGCATTACCAATCTAAGTTTTTATTGAAAATTCCGAAACTTACATGACGTTTAACATTTGTTGATATTACCGACCAAGCCTCACTGTCGTCCATTCACACCTGGTTGACATGGCATTCCTGCATGCCAAGCCTGCTTGCAAGCATTGGGGTTAAAGAATGAAAGGAACAAAAGTAACCAACAACGAGTCACAAAGTACGTTGATCAAAAAGAACAGAATATAAATCGTGCGGGGTATACAAGAACTATTTATTCTCATAAAAACGTAAGACCAATAAATTCATTTATTAGTATGATACATGATGATTGTATTTGACAATAAAACTACTAACATAAGAGACATAACTATCAATAAATATCTTACAAGTCCCTAAAACATATCATAACCCTACTACATAAATATGGTCGTAAATAGTCATTTTTATACTTAAATTAATAAATTCTTGGTTACGAAAGTATTTACAGGTATCAACAATTTAATATATTATTTTGATGCTTTTAAATGTTAAATTACATATCAGCCGCCGTGGTCTAGTGGTTCCTTGCCTTCTATTCAAGAGGGTCAGGGTTCAAAACCCGGGAGAGCCATTGGTGACGTCAGGAAGGGCATCCGATCTTTGAGTGCTCTATGCTCCAATCAAGTCTAATGTACATGGGCACCTCCTTAGCCCCTGCAAAGGGGAGTGCACTGCGTTAAAACGCACCATCAAATGTTAATTTACATCAAGTATTAGTATCTGTAAAAGTGTGCAAATCCATGAAAAAAATTGGAGGCTACCCCAATGGTCTAAGATGATTAACACTCAAAGGTCCTAATACTTATGGGGTGGGGAGTCGAATTCCGTGGGCTGTGATCAGGGAAATACGCGGAGCTGATTCATATTACGAATGTACGTTACTGAATAATGTGGAGTAAAAGATTAACCTCAACTCCTACCATGAGCACCACTCTCGAACAAGAAACGAATGAAACTGTAACGTTTCGAATGAGTGCCGCAACTAATCGATCTCTTCGTCAAGTCAACACCGCAAAGAAATAGGTATGTCTAACGATACTCAAGAGGCAGTTACGCAATTCTACATTTACTGCCGACTGATAGTATATCCATAAATGGGCAGCCTTAAGTTCGAAACAGTAACAATTCGGGCATATCTTCTCGTCTTTATAAAAAAATTCATCATATGTACTAACTGACCCTGATTTTCGTACCTCGCCCTTGTACCCCTGAGTGACTTCAAAAGTTTTTCAAAGGCTTAAAATAAAATTCATTGAATTCCTTCCCTTGTGGAACCATATTATTTGCTTTGATTGTTTTACAGGATTATTTAACCCGATCTTTAATTCTAAAAGTTTGTTTATGGGATGAAACATCGAAACACCAGGAAAAAGCCAGACCGTTTTTGTACTTAACAGCTTGACAGCCCAACACCTGACACTTTTAAGAGAACAAAATCATCAGAGTGGCACTGAAAACGGAGGTGATGAGCTTATACCCAGCTGTGTTTCTAAAATATCCAACCAGAACTTGGACTGCATGATTGGTGTTGTTTTGACCAATCAGTGTCCATAAAACTACGTAGTTAACAGAAAAGGTCAAATGAAAAGACAGATTCTTTTTGCCTATAAAGATACGGCTTTATGTGGACTGATTCCAGAAGGGAGAGAATCACAATTCCATTATGACGATTTTGTACCTCGAGGAGTGTCACACGAAAAAGCTGTCAAGTACAAAAATGGCTTCTCTATTTCGTAATATTTTCATTTTAATTTATATAACTACGGTCATTGCTGAATAGACCCAAAGGGCACAAGGACTGCTGTATTACGTATATGGTTGTATCAACTTACCAGGATGCAGGGCAGAGTTTGATGGGTGCTTCTCCATAACTATCGGAGAAGAGGCAATGCTAGTGAAAACACACGTAAACATTAAAACCTGGCAACCTCCATACTTAATATGCAATGGCAACCATAAGAACAGAAAACACAATTCGTATCACGCAAAAAACGGCCTCTTTAAACAATGATATAAACGACTACGTATATCCCTTACCTGAAAACTGAAGGTAGTATCAACTAAACTTTTCATCAGGTAAAACCTGCTAACTTGATACCATTCAGTTCTTCAAAGTGGGCTCTATGGGGTTTCACGGACAGATAATAGCAATTAACTTAGTAGACAAGTAACAGTGGAAAGGGTCAACAACTGTATTTAAGTATGAGATGAAGAGGGAGTCCACAATCAGGCAAGAAACCCAACACGTGAAAGATTCCGTAGCAAAGTCTCAAGAGGTATTAATGAACGACTGGTGCTGATTTAAAAGGTTTTCCTAGCTGTATTTGACGCGCGGCGGACCCAAATTGCAGGGTATTCATGCTCTCAGTCAGATTTTCTTCAAGCGGACTAACATTGACAAACAAGCAGGCTTTCCCGTCACCACCTAAAGCACCTTGCAACAGATGAGTCAGCTTTGAGTTTCGGTACGGTACGTGCAAACTATTAGTTCTCAATGCAGTGAAAACCTGCCCTAGAGATGTAAGTGACTTGTTAATTGCGGCAGCTTCAACTAGCCTCTGGCCTGTTGCTTCGGTTCGAGACAGCCTTTCAGATCCAGCCAAGTCAACCAATGTAAGTGTTCCATGAATGGCCTCGTGTGTTATGACGTCAGTTCCCTGTGTGCGAATTATTAGCACAAGGTGAGATCTTGAACTTGATGAGTTCATCTTCGTCTCCGCAACTGATCGATTCTTGTCCCCTAATGAAAGAGTTATATTAAAAGAGTGCATGTTACAAACATGAGAAATATAACAACATGTATAATATGATAGGGTCGTATATTGTTTAAAGGTGGACAATTATTCCATGTAACAGAATGTAACAGAAACAAAATCAGATTTTGTACTGTAACTTAAAAATCTTAAAGACAATTTAGGGTTTAATTGAAAGTCCTTCGAACTACATAAATTCGCCAATCGTCCCTACTTGGCTAAGAAAGTGCCTTCCAAATCCCCTACATTTACAACAATACTACAGGGTTCACCTATTCCGGAGACGCCAGTAAATAATTATTTCACTGTTTGTAAAAAGAATTAGAATGAAAGGAAGGGGTCTGGGAACGAATGTTGAGTGAATTATATCGCATGTCTGTTTAGATCGATCAGCTATGATAACGTAGCTATGGTGGAAACAAATTCATAGCCATTTCCTCGAGGTTACTGACGCTTTCTAGTTTTCTTTTTGCCCTAAAACCATCTTACCCCTTCTGTGTCTCACACTTTTTCTACTCCTCGGAAGGTAGCTTTTGCCGTCATATTGCTCTCTTTTCCAAGCCCAACAAATGTTTAGGCTCAAAAAGGAAAATTACCATTCAGGTGGCACAAAAGGATGCTTCATTACCTGGCACTTACATTTGTAGGAGAAGAATACATTTTCTATACGATGATGGCAAAATTAGCATTTAAAGGCAGAGCAGGATCCATATGTTTTAAAACAGCTTCATTAAATATTTTTTTACATCAAATTATCGTATCTTGCGTTATGACCACGTTCCGAGTAGAATCCAGGTAGCGTGGTGAGTAAAAAAAGAATGGCAACGAATAATCTAGTTTCAAAGGAAAGGAAAAACTATATAAATGTAACGTATAAGAAAACACAGACAGAGAAATGTGGTTCACATGAAATACCCTGGGTGCTTCGAATATACTCCCTAAAGTTATTTTAGGACATGCTAAATTCAAGTCAATCAAACAGGTTTACAAATAACAAGTAAAAATAAATTTGGTGGCGCAAGATGTTGCTCGGCAGTCAAGGCCATGCAAGGACATGCAAACGTGCCAATTGCAACATTACTTTGTCACAGGAATCGGCACTTTAATCAGATGCAAATGTAACTAGGTTCAAGAATGTAATTTCTACACAGAACTTTAACCACGTTGTGACCGAGAGTGTAAAAGGAGCAGTCTCTTAACAATTTAAAGAGCAAAGGTGAGCGACTAGATCGAAACATTTTACAAAAATCATAAATAATGCGCCATTCAAGAAATCCTTTTGGCATTTTGATAGATTATCAGGTTGGAGCATTCCAAAAAGCAGGATGAATGTGGGTAGTGAGCTCTCACGGCTGAAACTCGTGCAAATATTGTGTCTACGGAGATGTGGCTTGATCCTCTCTACTTCCGAACTCCTACCTCGACTGTGTTACGAATGAAGAGGGTTCTTACACATACTGGGATGAAGAGAGAGAGCTGCAGCGTACAATTGAAAGGCGATAGCATTCCTTTATCATTCAACTAGGAAGGAAGGCATGATTCTCAGTGGAAATCGTAGGGTAAGGTATAAGAGGCGGGAACTACCATTTGAGCCACGCGTAGCAATTTTAGAGTCAAGCCGTAAACAAACGGCAATTCATCCAACACCAAATTGGTGATTGTACTTTCGAAGAAGAAAAAATTATTATTGTAATAGTAATGACAGTCGCATGATTAACGACTCTTCTGTGACTGTGTTGAGGAAAGTTGCGACTTCCACTTGCTGTCCATATCATGTCAAAATCACCAAGAACCAGAGGACATGGATCATAAGGGACACCGATATCAGATAAATCCTGAACGTCTCACTGTTAGATTCTAGACTTGACTAAGACAGATAACATGAGAATGGGAAAGGCAGAAAGATGGGAAATTAGGTGACAATTTGAGAAAGCTGCAAACCTAAAAAGGACAAACCATAATGGGCTGAAATGACACGAAATGGACTCTACAACAGACCTATTTTCAAACTGACTGTTTTAAGAAAATAATCAACCTCCAGCAGCAATAACCTGACAGCCCTGATCTTTCCCATTACAAAGTCAGAACAATAAGGCCGCACCTTTCTGGTAAAATGTTTCGTGACTAACCTTTCTTAATAATTTCTTCTACATCTTGGTAGGTCTTTACTGTTTCCTCTGTTAGCCCCTTCACTGTCAGGTTCCGTCCCTAAAGCAATAAATAGGATATCGTTTTAATACACACTAACATTCTAATAGCAAAGAATAAATGCAAGCATTGGCACGCAAGGGCAGCTACTGAAAATCATATGATACATAGATCTAACAAAGCAATACTTAATATCTATGATAGTTGTCCACCTTAGATTCCATGTTCATGAATCCCTTCAGAATTGTTTGAAGACTTCAAAGTAAGATAATATTTTTCGAGCTATAGCAGTCCTGATCGGAACAACTAGTTTGTCGAGAGAATAAGGGCATCCTTAGCATCACTGAGAAAAGAGGTTTTGAAACAATCAGATTTGAAAAGACGCACAAGAAACGGTCAATTTGTCACCACCAGAACTTGAACGATAAGTAAAAGATTGAGGGGCTGATTCCTTCAGATGATCTGAGATATATAAGAAATATATCTTATCATGACATATCTTATCGAAGGTGGACATTGATGAGAGGCAGAAGTTCAAATCATAGTAATACAAGTAAAACTTTCCATCATGAAGTATTCGATTGGAAAAAAACAGCAAATAATACATGCTGCGCAATATTCTTCGATCTCCAGATCTCAACACACACTCGTAAAAAATATGCCTAAATGGCTCAACGTTTATATAAAAAGCAAAGCATAGACTCCGTACTTTCACAAAAAATCAAGATACTGCAAAAGGGGAAACAGGCGATGTACCTTCTGCGAATCGCTATTGAATACATCTGTAGTCAGTCCCTATTATAACACAGGTCTGATAGTAATGGTTCAAAAGTGCTCAGAACATACTGGTACGCATTTCTCAGGTTCAGATAACGGAGATGACAGTTCAATGATACCATTTCAAGTTTCTTCTACCGACTCCTCCATAGATAATGGAATGGTCAGTATGTACGATGTTCCACTTGAATTTTAAAGGAGACAATGTGTCACGTAACAAGCACAATGATCACCATGTTATCAAAAGTAACTTCAGTTGTTAATTTAATTATTTTGAGAAAGTAGGACCTAACGCTGCAGGAAGAACTAGAAGGTCTGAGCACCTCTTGCAATATACAACACAGTATATGATAGTACAGTATCTCTACTGAAACGTTCTTTCTTTTCCTTTCATTTCAAAGGGGTGTGTATGGTAGTTTTCACTAGAGGCTACAGTAAGAAGTAAAGGATTTATGAGAAAGTAATCTAAAATTTCATACAGCTAAATTTTACCACAGTGGTAGTAAGCAGAAAGCTGTTTGCAGGGAACTAACAGGCAGTACGTCGTAAGGGTAGAACCATCCTTTCAAGCAAGATAGAAGTATGTTTCTTACCAAGTTTTATCAATCTGGGAAGAAGGCATAAATATTGTCTTCAGTGATCTTGGCCAAGGCGATAACACAAACAGATACTACCGCAAAGTTCATTATATGCAGCATACATAAAAAGATTGATGTTTGAGTTCGATGTATATTACTAAGGTTGGAACAAAGTTTGTCTCGAAAACTGAAATTGCAAGAATAATTCATACGTGCATGCATCTATGAAGAAAAGTATTTGGTTTCTTTGAGTGTCTGCGAGAATGATCTCGCTATACTTTATAAATCTTATTGAATGCTTCAAAAACAATGTTAACGCTTTTTTTTCCTGGCATACTCGATTTCGAGCGTAGCCGATTGTCCAGCCAGAGTGAACAATGTCCTGGGGAGAGAGGACATTTACAAAGGTGGTCTCCCTATGCCTTCCCCAACTGATAGTCTTTATATAGGGCTAGGCGGGATTCGAACCAACAACCTCTGGCATGCGAGTCCGATTCCTTAACCACTACACCACGGCGATATGTTAACGCTAGAGCAATATAAAATGTCTAATGAGATAGGATTACTACTACTATGGCAGAAAAACTGCCTTTCCAACTACTGCCTAGACGATAAATGAGACGTCTTACTATATCAAAAACCAATCACTTACTGTATAACATGCTCTGTGTTGTTTTCACTTACTTAATTAGCCGCTTAGAGGTGTTGTTTCCTAATTTTGATAAGTAAGGGATATATTTGTGCTTTCATTAAGTCTCTATTGCGATCTTTGTGATGAACACTGATAATTATTACACAGCTATCATATAGAGGTCATCAAGAGTATATTTACCTTAAAATGTATATCCAAATTTGATTGTTGTGTATTGCTGTTAAGTAGATCCCGAATCATTTCATTGTAAACCTCCAGAAGGGAAACCTGAATCACAAACTGCATAGTGTCTTTTAACCGTGTCAATTCCAACAACTCTTTGATGGTACGAAGGTTAACTCCTGGATTATGCTCGGGGCCCATCATTGTGTATGTTTTTCCTGACCCTAATAGATGGCATATGAGAAGGAATAAGTTTGTGTTTCAGTTATGGATTTGATAGATTATTTGGTAGGGACCTAAAGATAACTAAAATGTCTGCAAAGCGACGGATTCGCATTTCATTTGCATTATTGTAACGGAAGATACACTTCCAAATGCTGCGATTTCTCTCGATCTTAAAGACTATAATCAGTTTGAAAACGCTATGAGTAGAGCATAAAGGCAGAGGTAATGGGTGGATGGAACAGGAAAGGTGGCGGAGAGGAAAGAGAAAGAGGCGGAGGAACTGGCCTCGAAGAGAATGATACAAAAATGACAAAAGAAACAAAATAAATGAACAACATAAGGCGAAGAAAAGGAGGCCAAGAAGGTGCAGAAAAAAGAACGAGGAAGATAAGAATGGACAGGCAAAGAAGTGATGGGAGAGGAAGAGAAAAATAAAGAAGGGGAAGAAGAAGAAAACACAGACGAAGTATGACGATGAGGGCATAACATGGCAAACTATGAGCAGCGAACGTGTAAGACCTGTTGAAAAGAAGCCTACAGTGATATGACACATCAGAGAAGACCTGACACTCTGAAAACCTCTGCAAGCGTTCTGAAACAATTGTCTACAAATTCATACAGCTGAAGCACACGACTCACCTGTCTGACCGTATGCCATGATGCATACATTATACCCGTCAATAGTAGATGTTACTAAGGATTTCACTTCAGCAAAAATTTCTTCTTGTGTTGTCGATGGTGGAAATACTTTATCAAATCGAAAGGTCTTTGATCGCCCTCCTGACACTGCTGGACAAGATAGGTCCTGTTCACCAGAGTACATAAATACCGAATCTCCTCGATCATCCTTCCGGCACCTGCAATAAACTTTTATGTTTCCTCGTATTTCTTGTAGTTGGTTATACAGGAGCCTTCTCTCGTTTGATTCCCTTTGGTACAAGTTCTTAATATCATTAGCTTCGGATACGTATGCTGAAAAACCGTTCTTAAGTTTGACGAAAGATGTTACTGTTTGCAAAAACAAGGCTTGCAATGACTGAATATCAGATGCCACAGTACACTTAAATGTAGATAACTCGTCTTTAATACCCTTTGTTGATATACTGATCTTCTGGTAGGCACTGTCCATATTTTGTCGCTCATTAGATCCTACCGCTTCTTTTACTTTCGTCTCCATGACAACCATATCTCTCGATTGAGTGCGAGCCAATGCCAATTTTTCTCTCATTTTGTCTAACTGTTCATTTTGCCTGTTGCATTTTCCCAGTAACTCATCCCTCTCCTTGACTGCATTAGTTATATTTTCCTTCAATTCCTTGATAATCTGCTCGTGATTTTTTATCGATTCTTTTAAAACTTGTATTTCATAAACTTGTTCGCTGATAGCTGATTCGTCAATATCCTGTCCCTCGCTGAGGTTCTGTCCAAAATACTCTTCATTAGTCAACATCGTCGATATAGTTTCGTCCGTATTGTAGTTGCAATAACGTAAAACTGATAGAATGTTATGTTTGTCACGGATATGGGGAAGCATTTCTTGAATTTGCTCTGCCATACGCGATACATCGCTACAACGAACTTCCAAGTCAAGTGGCATTCGTACCCAGATTCCTTGGTCTTCATTGTAGTAGTAGTGTACGTTTAAACGTTCTTCTACATGGCAAGTCGTTAGTTTTCCTGTAGTTGAATGAAATATAGGGACAGACGAAAATGAAGGAATAACTTACAAAGGCGTTCTGACTGCATGTGACTAATGGCTAGCAATCAACTTCATGTTTCAGTAACATTAAGTCCTAATTCAGTACATCGATAAACCCTTGCTGAATACCATTATGCACTTAAATAATTTCCTATCTTCATTGCTGCGCTTTTCACAAAGATCAGTAGTTGAAAAGGAGACCAAATAGATCGATTAATATCACTCAGTCTGATTCATTTAAACCTGGTTAAAACACTTTAAGAAAATTAAAACAAAAATAAGCGCAGACGTTGACTAAATTAAGAAATTAAGTAATCGATAGTTATAAAGTTAGAAAACTAAGCAAAGTATACAAGTCATGCTACAACTTCATACAAACTACTACAATATTGCTAAGACAGTTCAAAAGAAATTAGATGAAGAAAACATGGAGAAAGCGAGTGGCTTCCCATCCTAAAATCATAGTAGGTTTTAATTGTCCGACTATCGATCGGGCCCAACCACGATAGGCCTATTTGATATAAATATGTCTCCTTGCATTTCATTTCACTGCCACTTGAACTTTCTCACTTCTTCAAGTAAGCAGCTTCTTCTACAGTTGTTCACTGGACAACTTTTTTGTCCAGAAAATTCTCGTATTGCCTAGCTTCCTGGATGGGTGTATTTATTTCGTGTTTTAGCACGCAGACTAGTTATTAAAGGCTTCCGTTCCGCACTAAACGTCCTCTCTTGTGTATTTCATCCTAATTTCGATTTAATGGAATCTTAGAAAAAGAAACACGACTGGATACGTTGAAGAATATTTATCTGTCAAATCACGTATGATTTAAATTGATACACTGGTTTGCCTGCAATTACCAGGTTCTTTCAAAGTGGTCATAGTAAAACCAAATTGAAATGTGGGCATGGTTCTTTAGAATACTCCAATTGCAATGTTCTCAAAGACAAAATAAGTCGAGGAAGACGCCATGAAAACTGCAAGATTTAGAAAGAGGCCACTACATTGCTTGCCGCTTATTATTTTGGGAGTTTGAGAAAAAATTTGTTATTTCCGTTAGTATTGTCCATATCAACCCTTATCAACAATGCGAAATATTGATAGTGATTTGCCAAAATTTGCAAACAAGAAGCAGGAACGTTTAACAGAAGTAAGCTTGGATGAAGAAAAAATAAAAATGGGCCCAATTAAATCAATGAACGTGTTATAAAAGCGCAAGAAACAGAAGGATGTAACTGCGGTTAACAGGCAATGTAACAAAATTGAGAAGTTACATGGATATCTACGGACGTATCTGATTTAATATACGAGAGTAATATCAAATATTACAGGAATTATTATAAAAAAGTACCAAAATCCCTAGTGGCACGGTAGCAGCATAAAAGAAACGCCAGAAAGGAAGAACTGCAGATAGGCAGCACAGGGTAAAAACTGAACTGTTCGTAGCGGCATAATGAAACTGAAAATGCAAACTTATGAGAAAAGGAGATAAAAAGTACGTTGGACTATAGATTGAATACCTTACCGCTTGGGTTTTTTGCCAATTTGTTAATTAAATACCAAATAGTACATGAAATCAATGGTTCTTTTTCCAAAGAAAAACTGGTGACTACCAGTGGCCTAGTAAATGGACCTTCAGACGCGCCTCTACTATATCTCAAAATTAATTCTCAATGTTGACATCCAACACATATAGAGACACACAGAACACGTTACAAAATGAAAGGTGCATGTAGACCAAGAAGCAAACATACGTAATTCAGCGTTTCAAGGGCATTTGTTTTGACAAGTTGCTAAAACGATATAATGTTCTCGACGACCTGATATCTTTAATACTAGAAGAAATGATTAGATTAAACTAAGATTTTCGTGTCCGACACTAGGATTTTCGTAGGATTTTCGACTTTCAATGCTAAATAAAATGTTCCTCCACTATTTCACATTCGCAGCTACAGGCCACCTTCTCTTGTAACACTCCGGCAGTTATTTAAAAATTTTCAAATAATACGGATCCTTATGAATTGATCCCTATCTACTCATCCTTTCGTACAGATCCTTATGAATTGATCCCTATATACTGATCCTTGTAAAATTGATCCTTTCGGACTCATCCCTGCGAGCTGATGCTCATCTACTGATCCTTATCTACTGATCCTTACGTATTGATCCTTACGAATTGATCCTTACGAACTGATCCTCACGTACTAATCCACATAAATTGACCCCAATCTACAGATCCTTATCTACTGATCGTTACGTATGATCCTTATGAATTGATCCCTATCTACTCATCCTTTCGTACAGATCCTTATGAATTGATCCTTATATACTGATCATTATAAAATTGATCCTTACGTACTGATCCCTGTGAGCTGATCCTTATCTACTGACCCTTGTGAAACTACCGAAACAGCGAAAAATTTTTAGTACTTAAAAGCCTATTTTGTCTAACAATCCTCAGAGTACAAAATCGTCTGAATTGAAAGTGAGAAGAAGTCAATGAAACTTAACCAACTGTGTTGTAAAAATAGCCAATCCTTATGAATCGATCCTTAGGTACTTATGCTTATGAATTGATCCTTAAAAATAAATCCTAATCTACTGATCCTTACATACCATACCGTACCTTACATACCGTAAATCACATGACAGAAAGCCCTACCTTTTTCGGGATGTACTATATATCCATACTTTCCACTAAGCTCGACCGGACGTGAATCCCCAGCTAACGACATTGATGTAACCGGCTGGGCATATTCATTATACAGGGACTCCGACCTATTGACAGTTGGCTCATTTGCAGATGCATCATTGTACTGAATGTAACCAGTTGCCATCATTGACTCTTGAAGTGGTTGCCATTCTCCTGTAAAATGTTAATTGATACAACAAAGAAGTGCAATTCCGAATTAGAACATACAGAGAGATGAATGCTGTTGTGTCCAGACTCCTTATTCTGAACTCTTAGTGCCTAGCCTGCCATCCAGACGAACATTACAAATGCATTAGCAGAAATACACTAAAGTTGTTTACAAATAAAGCTGCCAGGGGCACAAGCAAATGACTAAAGAGACACACCAAAATGCAAACTGCAATATGAATGCACGTGAAAAACATCTATAGTACATGATCTG
>JAAAKL020008427.1:0-15937 GCA_010016065.2 Carybdea cf. marsupialis auct. non (Linnaeus, 1758)
CATGCATGTGCAGCTGCCATTGCCTATTGCAGTCATTATTTTCATTTATGCAGATGAGTTCCTCCTTCTCAGAACAAGCAGCTCTTCGCCACTGCTTGTAGTCATTGCAAGAGGATTCTTACTGAGGCAAAACAGATCTACATTGAAAGGACTCGTAATTCAGTTACGAGCCAGAAAATTGGATCTCAAGACTTTTTGGAGGATCTGCAGTTCTATACTCAAATAGAACAGATTGTCCATCCGACCACTCTTTAATGGACCTGAGATTCTCACAAAGCTGAATTCATGACACAGTTCTTTGCATCTAGCTCTACTCTTGATAATAGTGGCCATGTACTACTCAAATTTCCATCATGTTCTGATTCATATCTTGCAGATGTTAAAATCACTCCTACCTTAGTTGCATCTATTATTGTTTGTCTTGATAAATCAAAAGCCACTGGCCCTGATGGTATCCTAGCCATGGTGCTACAAAACTTACTGTTGGAAAGTAGCCTCTGTTATTTCAGCTTTCAAGAACTCAGGTGAACACTCTGATCCTTGTAATTATCGTCAAATTAGCCTTTTACCTACTGTTAGCCTTCGAGACTTCGAGACCATTATCAATATCTCAATGGTCCAACATCTTGAATCTTTTGGACTTCTCTCTGACCTGCTTACCTCCTAGTTGTTATCACTGATTGGATACACTGTGTTCTTGGTCTTTGTGGTGAATCATGGGCTATTGCTCTTGACATTTCAAAAGCCTTTAATAGATTTGGCACTTTCGTCTTATTTTAAGCTTAAGGCAAATCAAAGATATGCCCAGTTAATTAGTGAAAGTATGATTCAGTTGAATCCATTTCATGTCCATTAAGTTCAGGTCACTTCAGTTCAATTCAGGGGGCTGATATTAGGCCTATGTGATGTCCACTATGAACATTTGGCCTTTACAGTCACCTATGCAATTACAAGTTTATTGTTCATTATGTTGAAATTCCTTAAAATTATCATATCTGTCAGTGTTACACTTATTCTTCTAGTGCTGTAGCAAATGGGACAGAAATGCTGGAGCTCGATGTCCAGTTGACATTAGATGATCAGGTAAACAGTTTGTTCATTAAAACAAGTAATTTAAGGACAATCTTGATTGTGAATAATTCTGAAGAATTTTGAAAGTAGGGTGCAATAAAGCAAAAAAGGCTCTAACTCTAGTTACATTACTCACTTACTAACCTGCTATCTTTGGACCCTAAAGGATGCTTAAGGCTGGCAACAAAACTGATGTTATCTAATGCATTCTGCTACTGACACAGCTACCATTTTCCATGACATTTTATTCAAATTGCATTCTTTCCCAATTGGGTAGCATAGAACAACAGAAATTGAACCTGTCCATAATAGCATTAATTTGAAAGAAGATCCAAAATTGCAAAAAGGTGATAATGAAAGGGGAAGACTTGATGCAAGATGACTGTTAAAAGAAGGCTACGCTGGAACTCTAATGGGTCTGTAAGCATGGTTGAAAATGTGAGCTTCATAAAAAAAGCCGTGATTATTCTACTATAAAGCAGTGGACACAAGGTTCATGTTATGTGTTATACCTTGAAGATGTGATAGAGACTGAAGTAGCATTTGCATCTTGCAATAAAGATTGCTGATGCAGTGTTACGTTTTTTCCACACAATTTACTGTTGTTAAATAGCCAACTCTAAAGAGACAAAGTTATGCATTGTTAGTATGTGTTCAGGTGTTTAGAGTGTTTGCTAATTGGTAGTGCTTATGATGCTTATGTTAATATTGGTGGTAGTAGAAGTAACAGTAGTTTTGATAGGAGTAGCACAGATAGTAGTAAACCCAAAGATGTTTATCACAAGCTCTGTAATGCAATGTGGAAAGTCATAACTGTTCACTTTTTATTTATCGATCAACATTTATGAATCCACTTGCATAATTTACTTCATGCCAATGCTATTTCATTGGTTGACAGCTATATAATTATCACATTGCTATCTTTCATGTGCAATACACAATTCTGAATGTATTATGCTAACTTGGCTCCAAAGCATGGCAACTCAACTCCAATAAAATTGATTGAACATATAAATGGTCCAAAATTATTGCAAATTGACTTCAGAGCTACACTAGTTAGCTGAGGTCTTCAAAATTGATATAATTGTAAAATTCCTTGATTATTTGAATTTGGTCTGTTGGAGTTTTATACTTGTTTTTTAATTCTTTGTTATTTCTTAGTTCTACACACTATCTGTTTTGACCAGACAGTTTTAGTGGCAGAGGCAATAGTGATAGTAGCAGCAGTAGCAGTAGTTTGAGTAGAAGTAAAAGTAGTAGCATTAGAAGTACTAAAATTGGTAGTGGTAGAGGAAGTACTTGTGTAGTAGCAGTAGTAATGGCAGTAATAATGGTAGAGGTAGGAGTAGTAGTTGTATTAGTAGTAGAACTGGTAGTAATAGTAGTAAAGGTAATAGTGATGGTATTAGTGGTAGAGGTAGTAGTAGTAGTTATGGTGGTGGTAGCAGTATTAGAAGCAAAAGTAGTAGTAGGAATAATAGTAGTGGTTGTAGTTTTAGTAGTAGAAGTGGTATTTTTATTAACAGTAGTAATATCAATAGTTATTGTTGTTGTAAATCAACTATTTTTCATTGTTCCATAAGCAAACAATTTGTTAAAGATGAACTCTCTTTTTTGTAACTTTAGCAAAGTTACTTCAGTTTATTCTCACTCCTTCCTATCTCTATGAAAACATTTTTTTCTCCCACTTCTAATGTAGGTGGTTGTTTCACATGATAATCATCTTCAACGTGTCACAGGTCAAGACATTCTCATCAGTGATGTTGCCTATAAGGTTTGCAGTTTCTAAGATCATTTTTTCTGCACGTTAACCCTAGTAGTTTATCTCCAGCTTACCCAGACAGTACGTCGCTTTGCACTGACTTGTTGTCTTATCCCTGATTCTTTGTTTTATTTTTCAGGTTGCATCTTCTTTAGAAAGTGCTTTCAGCTCCTTTTTTCATTCCTCTCGTCTCTGGTCCGGCCCCAGATTAAAGTAACTTGCGACTTTGCTGTTCTGTTCTGGCCGCTAATTCTGTGCCTCTCAGTCTTACCAATGGACGTCTTTACTACTCTCAGGTCATGGCTTATTTTGACAGTCACAAAGTTGTTGCCAGCTTTAGTCCTGTTGCCTCTCTATGGTTTCCTGTTGTATGTCTTTTACTGATGTATTATCATCATTTCAACGGTGTTTTTTTAGCTTCCATTTAGTCTCTCTCTGTTGATGTAATAACACAATTTTTTATGATGAGAAAAGGCATTTTTAATCATTGCAAAATGTTTATTGAAACGTGTTAAAATTCAGTAGTAAATATAATCCACAAATGGAGAGGGCACAGTTCTCATAATGGTGTATGGAATCTGTGGTGAATTGCAAAAGAAGCTATTTACTTACAATACTTTTGCATTACATTAAGCTTATCCCTCGCAATATGATAGTTTGTGGTTGACAACAGGCTTGTAGCGCTTGGCAAGTGAGCTATTTTGGCTAATATTGATGATGTGTGCTTCTTTGCACCACTTTAATGGGCTTCAAACATTGAAACATAATGTTCCATTGCCCCAGATACATCTTGATTCATGAAGCTCTTTGGACGTCATGGCAACAAGAGCTGGTCAAAGTGTCAGATGTAGTCACTCCCATTTTAGTGCAGTGCTCATTAATCAGATATATTATCTGTGGAAATCGTTGGAATATTAAGTACTGCAAGTATCAGTGGATCAGAAACAATGTGTTTAAGCAGGGCCTGATGACATGTGTGATGAATCTTTGGTGTAAGGATTTTAATAGGCCAGCAATTCTGCATGGATGCACTATGTTATTCATGAAGGAGCCATCTTTCTTTTCATTTCCCACGGTTTTGGTTTCTGTTACACTTTAATCTAGTTTATCAATTATGTCTGTTAATAACTTTGCTAACTAATTCGACCATATTATTAGTATCATTATCCTTCACAGACGTATTGTATTATAACTTACATAACTCAGATTTGTACTCTTCATATACAAGTATTGGCCTGTCAATAGGGAACCATTCTTTTGGGAGGGTTGGGGGCTAGATCTTTGTAATCTGACATGTTGATAGCATTGTGGACTTTTAGAGGCTTAAATAATGTGAAGAAGTCCTTTCACAGGCCAACTCTTTTGTAAGTATTAAGTGTATTTCTTAGCCAGTTTGGTATGGATATAAACCAACATTTTAACAAGTGATTAATGAGGAAAAGCTGTTTGACTCCATAATTAAATAGGCGTTTGCTTTAGGTACTTTATGTAATTCGTAAATGAGCAGGGAAAGATGGATATAAACACACTTTTAATCGAAATCTAAGAAAACTGTCCTAAAACTGCATGCGTGTGATAAAAGAAAAGAAGGTGTCAATCAAATGTCCGCTTTACGCAATCGTTCAAATGGGCTGTAGCTGCGTTCAAACCAAGGCTTAAAACGGTTTTGAGTACGGTTCCAAAGTTCAAGTCCGTTCAGACTGAGTAAGATTCTTCATAACCGTTTTAGCCAAAACGATTAAGGATTAGGTTTCAATACCGTTTTAAGACAGAGAACCGATTTTGCATCAAGCTGAACTTCGACATTGAAGCCTTCAGTCTAAGACGTTTCCCAGAAATTCAGAAATGCCATTAATACTTGCCCTTTACGTCATTTCGCAGAGGAAGTTAATAAATCGCAGAGTGGAGGCAAATACGTTACATCACTTCCCCCTAGATTTAGAAATAAAACTTCGGCAATTCTTCCTATCCATTCCATTTACGTAGGAAACTAAGCTTAAGGAGCCTTAATACATTTCGATTTGAAAAAATGGCATCGAGCAGTAAAGGTGGCACGATCTGGACGCATTCAGAGGTTTAACGGCAAATTTGGAGAAGTAAGACAACGAGCACAGTTAGTCTGCAGCTTTGATCCGCCATCTTGTCTTCTCAGAACCGTTCTCAACCCCCCTATGCTTTAAAACGGTTTCGAGTAAAACAGTTTTGAGAACCTATTTTAGTGTGAACGCAGCTTTTGATTGTATCCCTGACAGTGATGCCATTTCATGTCTTCATCTTTCCTTGAGAAATGACATGGTAATTTTTTTATGCATAAAAATTGTTATTAATTAGGGAGTGTGTAACTCTCTTTATCGGCCCTCTAGGCAAACAATACCCGTAAACGTATTCTTCACTATAGTAAGGATTACTTTATCTCCAGGCAGCAGACC
The DNA here is from genome assembly GCA_010016065.2 of Carybdea cf. marsupialis auct. non (Linnaeus, 1758). NCBI lineage: Eukaryota > Metazoa > Cnidaria > Cubozoa > Carybdeida > Carybdeidae > Carybdea > Carybdea cf. marsupialis auct. non (Linnaeus, 1758). The sequence continues at coordinate 5,263 of JAAAKL020008427.1, forward strand.
AGAGAAACAATGGTAAATGCAAACAGGAAAGATTAGAGAATGTATACGATAATTTGGCAGGCCTTGCAATGCTCTTTTACTATCTATCTATGTCTTTTTTATTGTACCAAGAAGATGTGATTGTTAAAGGTGGAACAAATAGTAAAGAGGATTTTGCTTGAGTATTGGCTTGGATACTCATTATACTAAGATGACAACTATGACTACAGTTAAGTCCTTCTTTGAACACATTAGAATGATGGAGAAGTGAAGGCAGCATATTTTCCAACCCTCCCGATATGACCGGCAGACTCCCGATGTCAGAGGTCGTCTGTGGATTCCCCGAAAATCTTAAAAATAAATATCTGGTTTAAAATGAATAAGAATCAAGATCACTGTTAACAGTTCAACCACTTCGCAACGCACGAAACCATTCGATGTGATTAAATTACAACACAACAATAATTACGGTAGCCGTTAAAGCCAGACGCCAAACGGTGGAGTGTCTACTCTTTCTCTCTCTGCTATATAGATATGATAGTGCCACAACAAAAAGAGGCGAGCGGCTGCCTGTAAAAACTATAATAAGTAGCATTCTTCTTTATAATTTGTATTAGATTAGACATTTCATGGTATGTTTAATGTTTCTAGTATTTTCGTGCGTAAACGGAGTTTTTTGGTTAACGTTACAATATTATATTTTGTTTTCTTAATATTTTTAACATTTGTCGTTGTTTAATCATCATAAAAGATGACCTTTCTTATCATTTTAAGCTAATCTAAGTGACATAACATCGCCGAAATTGTTCACCCGTGTTGGGGGAATTAAAGTCTCCCCTAGCCCCCTAACTCAGACATTAAACTTGCTGCTCTCGTGATATCCCCGGCTTTTGCTGTTGTACAGGTTGGAAGGTCTGAGGTAGCATCACAGTCTTGAGGATTTACCTTGGCTACTGCATCTGTTGTTGTGGCCGCTTATTTCTTCGGTGGGATCTTGGCGAGCCCCGAAGCTGTTAGCCTGTTATTTCACACATTATTTTTTACAAGTTTGCTTGTGTACACTGTTGCCAATGTCAGGTCTTCTTGCGAATGGGGTTTGCATGTTCTAGATAGCATAATTAAACCTTTGTATTTGAAACTGTTCTCTTGATATGGTAAACGAGGTTCTTGGCACAATTTGTGTATTTTTTTTCTTGCTAGGACTTACCTCTGTTGAAAGAAACCCTGGCAGTTACATTTCAGCACGGTTAGTTTTCCTGGTTTGTTTTTAATGTGATTTTTCAAACATTGTAAGCGATTTGTGTTTATAGTTATCATGTTGGTAGTTTGGCAGTAGACTCTGACGAATAGTAGTACCGAAGAGCTGTATGAGCTTAGTATAAATAAATTGGCAAGTTTTAACTATGGGTTCTGTAACACTAGGAATGGAATGTGGTCGTCATAATCAATCTGTTTACTAGTTTACAGTTTTCAGTTTTCATATGACTCAGTCCTGATGATTAAGGGGGCATGATTAACCCAGCACAAACCGCCTGAAGGTTACCGTTGAGGTCTTTGTAAGTGACTTTCGTTTAACGGCGAATGTTCTGTGAGGGCTTACTCTCTACCCATGAGCCTAAAATGGCAAGAGGATGAACGAGCAAGTCAGCAGGTGGTGAATTAACTTGTATGAAAAAGTACTAACCTGGATTTGCCCTTGTTATACAAAGTGGTGCATTTGCACTATTAGCCCACTGTTACTCAGCAGGGAATGAGCAAAAAAGATAAAACTTAAAGCAATTGAGTACATCAAGTAATCCTGGATTGTATGTTCAAGTGGTCGTGTTCTCGTATTCTCGTGTGCTCGTTGGCTCGTGTGCTCGTGTGCTCGTGTGCTCTTGTGCTCTTGTGCTCATTTGCAGATGCCCCAACATTACACTATGATTCAGATTTAGAGATTCCTGGAAAACCAAGTTTACACCAAAGAAGCGCTTTGACTATGGGGGTTGCATAAAATTGTTGATTATCAAATGGCAGATTTGCTTATATTTGCCTTTAAAGAATTCCAAATTTTGAAAGAAAATTATTTTCCTTCCTAAATCTGGTTAAAGCTAGGAATTTTCAAATTTGAATTTGAAAGCTGGGAAAAACCTGAGTTTTCCACAATTCGGCATTGGAATGGACGAAAATTACAGAATGCAAGTCGTTGCACTCGGTATATCAGCCATCATGAAGAGCTCTGACAGTTGACGAAAATAAGGTCCAGTGGGTGGTGTTCACGCATCAGTGTGATTTTTGAAGTGCAATTGATTTATCAAGCGCACAATGGTGAGTATGTAGAAGATATTGAAAGATCTTTCCGCAGGTGACTCTTCTCCATAGCGTTTATGTATTTATTCACATCTGTAATCCGAATGTATTTGTTTTGAAGGTTCTTTATGCAACCAATAACTTTAGTTCATTTTTGTCACCGACAGAGACACATGTAACCACTTCAACTGATGATAGAAGAATTCCATTGTTGCGAGAAGTTTTTGAACAATTTCCTGATACACCGATTAACTTAGATGTTAAGGAAGTCGATGACAGGCTTATCGATAAGGTAGGGAAAGTGCTTTGATTTGATAATCCTGTTAAAAAATTGTTGCGTTACATGTTTTATGCGTGACCTTCAAAGAAAGATTGGGTAGGCACTCGTAGTGGCACAATATATCTTAAGGTGATAACACACGAAGCAACATTCGTAGCTAGGTACCAAGATGCATTTTAAGCGAACTGGAAACATTTGTAAAAAACGTGCTGCTACTCAAGCTTCAACTGGCCCGCTTTTGTATTCCTTTAATAAATCATATCTCTTCATAGCATATTTCCATTTTAAAATGGATATGACGGCAGATGGCTGCGACGAGGACCAGGCAATGATGCTTCAGTTTTTCTCTTAACCACTGACCATCATTTTTATAGGTTTAGTGCAAGCTATCATAGTTTTGAATGAAAGATAATTTGAGAGAAGAAGAAATGTACTTTTGTTCTGGTACTGGTTTGGTGGCGTAGTGTTAAGAGGTCTCTTATCTGTATGTAAAACAGAAACAAATAGGATGCTGTGCTTTATGTAGTTCCTTGTTGTAATCCTTGTGTATACTTATATAGATCCACTGAAAGCGGCGCACTTTCATGCATTTTGTTATATCATTATCCTTCACAAGGTACATGAACTCCTGTGCGAATTTAACAGAAAAGAAATTACTGCTTGGGGGAATTTTAGAGAAGTCATCAATATGAAACTGTACAAGAAGGTCTGTCATTATTAATTTTGTTGGTATAGTACCTTTTGTCTTTGCATTGCATGGAAGTATGATGTTGGTACCTTGTTACTGTGCATTATGCCCATGCTGAATGTAGGTTATGCTGATTCGTATGAGTATTCGATCAGATGCAGTGGTTATTGTGACGTTTTATTAGGGATTCAGGTTACCTTTAAAACTGTGACATAGTGTTACACTACTTGTTGTCAATTGCTGAAGTTTTATGTCATCATACATAATTATAGGTGAAGATGTTATTCCCGTTAATTGGCCATCTGTTACTTTTAAATAACAATGTATACTGAAGAATGCAAAAATGTGTTCGTAGGTTCTCGTCACGGTAAGTATTGTTACTTTCAAAGTATATTTGGAGTGTATTTCTTTGCGATAACACACTTTTCCAGTTTGCCGATCCTGGTAGAAAGTGAGAAAGCAGTGATCAGTAGACGAGGTACGTGTTACTCAATATACGTCTCGAATAAAAAAGAGTTAGCTAAGTTGATAATAGACTTGTTTTTGTCATCGTTGGAGGGAGAAAGCAGGAGCCATTAATAATGCTGTGTGTAACAGAAGGGATTGGAACTAGAGGATATTTCAGTGTTGGGACTGGATCTAGGTTGCGTGCATTGGACGTTTTCCAAACCGTCGACTTTCAATGATCTTATTTAAATTTATGTCAAAATCAATTTCAACTACCCTATCAATTAATTCGGCCTCGAAACACTTACTTCGCCTTCGACAGCCAGCCATTGGAAAGCCTTGTTTATCTACAATGAAGAAGTACATTTTGATTCCAAATAAAAATGCAATTATTGTGCTTCTCCACGTCATCCTTTCAGTGACCAGTTTTGAACCAAGTGCTACATTTCTTAGTTTTCCGTTTCACGAATGCACGATGGAGGGTGATTGGCTCAGAATGGAATGTGTTGCTGCATTTGATGCAGCTGAGGCGTCATTCGTTGCAGTGAAACTTTATTATTATGATCTCTTATCTTCATTCGTATTCCAGGATCCTGTAGTGCCGCTAATATTGTCAAAAGTGGGTTGCGTACGTGTCCTTCTGTTCTTCTATTTTGGGCTTTTACCTTATGTTAACATAAAAGAGTCGCTGCTGGAAATCCCTATACCTGGTTGTGAAAGGTAACTGTTGCAATTATCCAGTGTGCAAGTACTTTCCACGTATGCAAGGTAAATACATTTGTTGCAGTGGTACGCAGTGGCAAAGGTTCAGTGACGTTTCTTCGGCTATTTGGCATTACCGTATGCTGTAGTTCGGCGATAGGCAGTTCGGCAACGAACTAGTTCTGAGATGGACGTTTTGGTGATATACAGTTCAGAAATAAATAGGACCCACGATTTTCATGATCAATTTGTTTCTTTTTCATTAAAATTTATTGAAATTTTCAAGTCATTTCTTCTCGAAAATCTTATAATAAGTTATTGAGGAGGACAGATCCTACTTCTTTGGTATTTGAAAGCTCGGGGCCGTGTCGTGTATAACGAAAAGTTAATGCAAAAACTCAATACGTCATATGCTCATCAACTGTGCTAAGACATTTAGAATTAGGGAATGTGAATGTAGGAAATGGTAATCAGTTGGACTGCATATGTGCATGAGTAGTCCATGATACATTTCGAATATTCACTCACCCTGGTGGCATTTTCTCTTCACTTGTTTGCCAGTGGAGTGAAAGTAATAATTTTCACGTTATTTCAATGACAAGAGTAATTTTTCCAAATCAATTCTTTGCCTTGCCCGCCATTATCATGTTTAATTTTACCTCAGTCCTTAGCGAAGGGAATTGAATATCTAACACCGAGTTAATTGTTGGAAACGTGGATATAGTCATTAGCATCCGATTAGATTCATTCTCTGTTATCTCGATTTCTACAAAATCAACTGTTGTTAGTTAGTGGGCCTCCAGACATATGCCTTCACCTGAAAGTAAGGCCTTTAGTAATAAATACTAAAATTCTCAAACTTATTAAAGACTGTAACGTAAGCCTCAAGCCTTTATTTGACGTTAAATTTTTTATTCAAAGTTAAGAGTTAAAATATTTCGTAGCGGGTATACGGTCAAAAGAAGCAACCGTTCTTAACCCTCAAAGGTTTTAAATAACACCCCAACCATCATTGAAATTTCTGTTGCTGAACTGCCCCTTTCACCAGATCGACTTTAGCCTTAATGATGGTAGCCATGTGTTATCATCGGATTAACGCTGCCGATGTTTTCTCGGCACTTTAGTTTTCACTTTCTGACTGCTCTGAGAGCTGGTTGATGATGATGCGGTTTTAATGCCGTGCACTCCCTTTTGCAGGAGCTAGGGCAGTGCCCACTGACATGGGACTTGTTACTGGAGTATAGAACACTTTAAGACCGGATCCCTTCCTGTCGTCACCAATGGCCCTCCAGAGATTTGAACCCTGACCCTCTTGAACTGAAGGCAAAGAACATTACCCACTAGGCCACTGCGGCTTGAAATAAGTTGAAGTAAAAATGAGGGATGTGGTCACCTTTACTGAGACTCTTTGTGGGGTATAGAGTGGTAAACTGTTTGATTATGGGAAAAAGATCCTGCTCCGGACCTATGATACAAGATTTTATTTTGGAACACCTGCCTTGTCGTTACCTTCGTGCTAACACCCACATTAGGTAACATAACGCTAACATGCCAACACAGTGCAATTAACACACATCTCCGTACACATCGTTGTACACATCGCAATACACATCGCAGTACACATTTCAGGAATTATCAGCAACACCGTACAACCATAGATCTTCACATAATACATATGCAAGTGCTTTCTTACATACACGATCATTATCGGCCATTGTATGTATCAGAGAACTGTCTATACGTGTAATTAATAGCAAGACTAGATCGTTTTGAACAGATTGTTGACAGTGGATTTCCGTATTTTGTGCGAAAAAACCGTTCTCAGCAGGAAACTAGAGAGTCTCGAGATTTCAACGAAATCGCTCGTACCGCTATGAATACGTAAAAGGAGACCCGTAAAAGGAGATGTGGGATAGTCATTGTTGATAAGAGGTGATGTGCATTTTGCTGTTGTTTGGGGAAATGTGTTGTTTTTTTAAAGCCTATACGGAACCTAATATGATAAAGTTGCAACCAGCTGCACATCAGAGTACTTACGTTGTTCGATCATGAACGGTCATACATGTGCACTGATCTGGAATCTCTACCTGAAGTCTGTGACGAAGATCATTTTAACTTTGCGCCTGTCCTGACTTGGTCCTGCGTTATCGTACACTCACCGATGTCTACAAGTATCTCGGTAGTCGTCCCCTATCGATGAATTTACATCACACAAAATATTAAGCCTTACTGCCGTTGGTTTTTGTAGTAGTATGTTCACCATCATGTCACTCCAATACAGATGTAACGAGGCGTCTGGATACTGACTCTTGGAGGAGTTATATTTAAGTGCATACGGCGTGGGGTTGTTGACTCGAGGATTTGAGGGTTGGAATCCTTGACTTGATGGGCTGACAACTAAAAGCTACGAGTTTGGCTACTTTTCATTGCAGTCACGATGTTGTGCCCTCCGAAATACCTTTACTTATCTCCAGATCGATGATGCAAGCATCGTTACGTCCCGTTTTGTTATGGAAAATAAAGAACTAACATATATCGTAGAATACTGTGCCTTCCCCAGCAGGCAGACGTCAGGCTTTAACGGATGAAGTATGGATTATAATCATAAGGAGCTAAGACGTTAGTAGACCATCTTGGTAATTCCGAGGAAACATGAAGGGAATGTTTTGCAAAACATTGAACAAATGGTTCTGTACTAATAGGGCTTCTAAATGTCTGGTCTATCTTGAGAGTACGTTTTAGGTATTTTTGGCGGAATACACAATAGCTTTGAGCAGATAAAAGAGTAATTTCCCTTGGACTCGAACCTTACTGTGCTTGCTTGCAACCGTGCTTGCTTTGAATTATGAGTACATTACAGAATTGATTTTTCATTCAAACCCAGCAACAAATTTTGAGATTTGTTGCGCATAAACCAAGGAACAAGCTTGGAAAAGAACAAGTCAGTGAACACATATACAGCATTCCCTGTAGTGTTCTTCAGAATACAGGATGTCGTGCCAGCTATATAGGAGACACTAATCTTATGTTAAAAGTGGGGTTTCAAGAACATTTCTAGAGGATCTCAGCAAAGCCGTTGGAAGTCGCCAAACACATTCCTCGACACCCATTCTGATTACACCATTGATATCTGGCCGCTATCCTTCACATGTAGCCTTGGATGTTCGAAGGGGTGCTAAGGAAGCAATACACATCAGTGTAGACCAGCCCACACACTATGTTTAGACGGAGGGAGACACAACATGCCACCTGATGACGGTGCGTGGGTATACACCGAAAGTTGCAGATGTTCAAGTTGTTTTAAATGAATTTACCGCAAGAGTCAAGCCTATTCTCGCATGGTGATAATAACCACAGCCTAGTGGTCATAAAGTACTTAGTCTGGAATGGAATCACCGTTTTCGTCGGAGGTATTAGCGTCTCAGCCCATCTTGACATTCTGACTTTCCTTGCACAAGTGCGCTAGGTCTCTAAAGCTCCAGGACCCATGAAAACTATTGCAGTGAAAAATGGGAAAAGACTTTCATCAACGCAGTGATATACTGGCCCAAATGCTAACAGTGCTTGAAAACCAGTAAAAACGCACGGCTAAGGTATCGTTAAGGGCTCTACGGAAGTAAACCACGGTAAGGTGATGACATTTTCGGTAATGTTGTCATCAGAAGAAGGATATTGAAGAATCTGATGGGCAGGTCTAGCTCTTGTCTGATGGGACCTGTAGCCACTGTTACGCTTCAGCAGCTGCAGGTGCCTTTAGACTTTGGATATAGCGTTCATTAGTAGATATGCCTCAGCAGTAAATATTGGTAAATATCCTTTATTAATTTAATTTTCGCCTAAACACATGTTCGAAAAATGGCTTGTTGTCATAAGTAATTCACCATGACAACTACAACCTAGATAGTGAATGTCTCTGACGGCATATTGTCAACTTAAGAAGCCCAGTGAAGCAGGAAGTTATTCCAAATTTCATTACTGGATAAGCAAACCTGCAAGTGTTACTGGACCCGTTTTCTGAGTATTGATGTGAGTATTGTGCTTCCCTCCATTGTGACAATCTCCGAACGGGCGATTTATTATCTGTTTAAACGCTCTTCTCATGCTCAGCTATCACAAGAAGGCTTTTGCCACCCTAAAGATCATAGAACATGCAACAAAACATCTGGCGAGGAATATTCCAGACCAAGCGTAATATATTGCATTCCGTATCCAGTTATTTGTAAGCGAATTTGCATCGCTATCTTCACGAACACCTCGGCTCAAAACTTGATCTGGTTCAGACGGCAAGCAAATCGGTGGCGACTTACTGGACATAGATAAGCTGTAAAGTAAAACTCGGTAGTACAAGGGCAACTGGCCGTGAGAAGTCAAGTACGAATGGTTTTTATGGTCCGACAATGAGGCAACACGAGTTTTTGACAAAGAGGTTATCTTTCACTGTCGAATGGTTTGCTTGGGCGACTACTTGCATGGTAAAGGACAACCACAGAAAGCACCTAATTTTTTAGTGTATCAAAAAGCAACTTAATCTATAAAAAAGTAACGTCACTATATTTCTGTATCAAATAAATTGTTGGTTCTAAAACCAAGTATAGATTTTAAGAGACAACCCATCGTTTATGGCTGAAAAGCTCTGGCAAAATTTCTATACTGCTGTTTTTTCGGAAACTTTCTTATTTTAACGTTTTAGGATCCGGAAGTACCAGTCTTTATGTCCATGCGCAGAGTGATAACTGTGGTTATTTTATTTTACCTTGGAATACTGCCATTCGTTCCATTGAAAGAAAGTCTACTTGACATCATATATGGTGGCAGGATACTCAGGTAAAGTTTCGCAAACCTATGAAGGAAAATCTGGTAGCATGTACGTGGGTGTAGGTAACCACTTTCGTCACGCAAAACGGTAGTCTATAGCACGCGACGCTCTATCGATTAGGAAGAGATTCATTGGCTGCCCTATGTTTGGGAGTCGTAGCGCGAGAATCAGTGTAAGCATAAATGTGCAGTTTTTTGTGAATGACTGTTCACGTTTATGAGTAAGTTGAGAAAGTCACCTGAAAAAGATGAATGAGATGACGCTCTTTTCGCAGCTCCCTCCAAATTTCTCTGTTTTCCTTTCTGTCGTGTTTCCATAAACTTGATAAATGAAATGGAACACAGTATAATATATCTTTATTGATTTCAGTATTCGATTTGCATATTTTCATAATTGTATCGTCGATAAAATAGGTGGTAACATCCCAACGAGAAGGTTATGCAATCAACTGCAATAACAATAGTATATTGCACTTACCAAACATTTTTGCGCAATGCCTAGTCTACAACTTTAGTGCCGAAGTATGGAGCGACATGTGAGAAGCATACAAAATCTTCAGGCACAAAGTTGCCAACATGGCACGGTAAACCACACGTAACGCTCTGTTACCCTGACACTCAAGTGACCACAAATCGGCAACGCACAGCAGTGAGATTTTAAGCTATGGATGGTCAAACATAGCGGCGTGTGGTAACTGATTACCATTCCGAGTTCATTCGATGTCAGTGAATTAGCGAATCTGGATATTACAACCTTTGGGGACAGGTGGCGAATTTGTATCGATGTTTGCTTGCATGACTTTAATCGTCGGCATATTATTATCTATCCTAGCGGTGATATTTTTATGAAAATATGCAGAACGGATATTGAAATCAATGGAAAGGATATTATGTTATGTTCAACCCTATCTATGAAGTTCATAAAACGCGAGAGAAACAAAAATAAGAAAATTTGGAGGGGGTGCGGAAAGGAAATACCGGGAGCGAGATATGATGGTACAGGCACGCGAAGATTATTGATGAAAGAACTTGGATAAAACGAGCAGTTGCAGAAGAAATAGAAGGTACAAGTGGGAGAGAGAGTCGACGTGCTCAGATGGACAAACATTACCAAGCAAGACCTAACGGTGATGACCACCAAAATCGAAACATTTCCCTGATTCCGCAAATTGGTAAAGGAAGTGATGATGATGATGATGATGATGATGATGATGAATGACGTGATATACAGTGATCATCATCATCATCTTCATCATCTTCATCATCGTGACCATCATGTCATAATCGTCACTATCATCATTACTGTAATCTTTTTCATCATCATCTTGTCATCGTTACCAATGTCATCATCATCATTATCATCAACATTACTATCATCATCGTCATCATTTTCATTGTTATAATAATCTTTTTCATCATCACCATCATCATCGTCATCACCATAATCATCTTCATCACAATCATCATCATCATCA
>JAAAKL020008428.1:0-15933 GCA_010016065.2 Carybdea cf. marsupialis auct. non (Linnaeus, 1758)
TCAATTGAAGCTATGTTTCCAACATGACGCTCTTGAATACTAGCGAAAAAAAAGTAATATGTTGAATTGTGCCTGATCAAATAAATTTATATATTCATTTTCGAGACGTCACTTTCTTCTCCATTATTGTGCTTGACAGATAAAAGATGTATTTTTATAAGAATCAGTACCTATCATACGGTTAATGCTAACTTCTGAGGACAAAAAATTGTAAGAATCGAATCCGCTATACAGAGGTATTTCAATGAGAGTTTCACCATGATGCGGCCCGTTCCTAGAAAATTTGTCCGCTACTATCAGGTGTCCGCTGTATAGCATGTCCGCTATTGAAAGGTTCGACTGTACTACGCCTGAGTAGCGGGGGCACTACCGTCAAATAATCTGCAGTGCAAGTGTTGTTTTGTGTTGTTACAAATTTGTTTCCTATATATTTTTGGAAATGACATACAGTTGACTTATTTCATTTTTAATTCCCTTGTAAAATTTATCAACTTTCGCTTGGCCATTAATGTGAATTCTGCGAAACCTTAAATCCCGTGTAAATTACTTCCAAAATACGGCGATAGATGTCAATTAAATATCTGGAATTTGTATTTACGCTACCTGTGTTTTTATTCTAATATTCTCCTTTGCTACGTTGCTATATTGATGGATAAAAACTTTCTTTCAAAAATTAAAAAATGACAATCCGTGGGAGACCTACATGACATGGAATTTTACACTTTCATGTTTTTTACTGTAGCATGGTCGTCCAATTTTGAACGTAAATTTTGCCTACCTTGTATGGTTAATGATGGCGTCTCTTAGGTGTGGCGCAATCGGCAAAGCCGCTTCTGCTGTTGAAGCAAGAACTGATAAATACCACATCGCCGTTGCATCCAGAATACTGACACCTCTCGACTTCACGACTCTGTAACAAAAATAATATCACAATCATCATACATTTCAGTAACAAAAATTGGAATAGGAGACGCAAAAATTAAGCTGGCAATCATGACAACAAGAAATTGCGTTGAAGTTCATCCATAAATTTACAATCATTACGCAACTCCTTTCTATAAAGCTAACCTCTTACTCTCCCCAGTTCTTCAAAAGTCGCAGTAAGCTATGAAAACTTTCGTTTAAGTTAATACCCATCACTGCCATAAAATATAATCAGAATTCCGAGAGATAAACTGTGCGTCAGCATCAGAATCAACGGGATTTAACTTCCACAAGTGACTGTCTTTGAAATGGATTTGCTTCTCATTTATAAACGACAGATCAAGCCAAACCGAAATCTTCAGGAACATAGCAAGGTATCAAATGTTCATCACTTTAAGTTTAATACACCACAGATAATAAACGATACCTTCTCGCAATCGAAAAAGGGAAGTAATATGCTAGTGAGAGTTTAACAGTGAATAACGATTAAAGAAACTTACCTATACCCTATCGCTTTTACTTGTCGTACACGAGTATCACATCCGTCGCTGTGGCAGCGTTTGATACCGATCTGAATGACTACAAAAAAACCAAATAATATTGTAACTATGCATACAGTCCAAAACTTGGAACACGCTATTGCAATTTAAGAGTACTATTCTCTAATGGGATCAATTTTTGCCTTTCTTTCCTTCACAATAGCCCTTACCTACCGGAATGCTTAGTTACTGGTGTTCGTGAGATTTATGGGAGCTGCACTCCTAACTATACGCAGAGCCAGTCTTCTTACTTTTACGAACACGGAACCACAGGAATTCTAACAAAAACATGGGATATCTACTAAATATCCGTGATGCCACATGCCTTATACGGGTTACTAAGATAACACTCTGGGTTAAATTAAGCCCGACCAAAACTAGAACAAGAACATTTTCAAAGCATATTTCATTAATAGTGGCATGTTAAACCCGATTCTGTTTGTAAGCACCAACTTCATCATCCCACTGCATTCGTGGCATAAACGAAACGTCTGTCCGCATCCAAGATCAATCAAGATTAAAAGAAGGGCTTTAATTGCGTTACCTGAATTTGATTTATTGGAGTAGACATTACCCCTTTGTATATATATATAGGTATTGTAAATAATTAACTGTTAATACATGGAAATATATACCTAGAAATAGCGTTCATACCTGGGAAAGGTGTCTTTAAGTTCTCTAGAAGTACATGGTCTCCAGTAAAATGACTACAGGAAGCAAATAACCAGTTTAATCAAAGAATGCTACAGTGAAAAACGTCTATTTGTGCATCTATGAACACAATGAGCAGATAATCTGCCACTGCAGCCGTCCTTGGCTTATATTAGCGATCAGTATGGCAAGCTACGCGGGGGAAATGTATCCTTCTGTCACGGTTAATGTAGCTAGCTTTCTGCCAGCGAATTTTAGGTAAAAAATTCCTGGCCCGTAGTATTTCTGGTCTACGCCAAACAAGAAAACCCAATGCAATGTGTCAAACAAAAGTCTCTTCAAAATAAAGAAACTCTCGTCGTATACTGAAATAACAGAATTAAATCAACTAATGTATACTATTATGATATTAAACGATCATAGCAATATCATAGTAATATTGACATTTCTACCACCATAGTTGCCGTGGTATATTGGATACGTTCCTTGCCTTAAGCTCAAGAATGCCAGGGTTCAAATCCCGGAAGGGCTTTTGATGACATCAGGAAGGGCATCCGGACATAAAGTGCTCTATGCTCCAACAAGTCCCACGTACATGGGCACCGCCCTAGCCCCTGCAAAGGGGAGTGCACGGCGTTAAAACCGCATCATCATCTTGGTAGTGCCGCTGATACCCGTTACGTTCAGATTCTACTCGGGTTAAGGTTGCTTTCATTGTAGTAATAGAGTAAATTATTCTGCGTGATTCTAAGCAAAGAAATTTCCACCACGTCATTCACAAACAACGACAAACATCATTACATGGTCCAGGTCACTACATGATGCCACACATCGATGTGCCCCAATACCACGTTTGCTACACCAGACCAATGCTTATCACAGTTACTTACCTAGGTATTCTAGTTTCATTTAATTCACGTAAATTGTAAGCATCCCTGCCTCCTGAGACCACGACGTGCTGAGGCATGTAGCTTTGGTCTGAGGCTGCAACATTCATAGACAATTGCTTGATTACCACATTAGGCGGTATCCTTAACCTGTGTCAAAAGAAAGAACACAACAAATCATAACAGCAATGCCCCTTGAAAAGATTACCTTTAATACGGTTCTTTCGGGTTTATAGAATCCTCGTTTTCACTTTGTTTGATAGCAAGGCTACACACGAAAGGTTGGGTTGATTTCTTCACAGTCAGTTCCTCTGATTATTTTAATAAAGTCAGTGCGTCTTCTTTTAACAGTAACTATCATTAACAAACTATACTTTGGATAGCGATTAAAGAACATTGCTGCCAACAGGTTTATGCACAAGTTCTACTGCAATGCCTCGTCAGAGAAGCCAAAGAATACAATCAAGTACCCTTATTTAAAGAGCGTTACATTTAATTAACTGATTCACATAGCTTTGAAAGTTTTCTCTTATCCAGAGTAAAAAACTCCACTTTGTTTCAAAAAGTTGCGAAATTCGTCAAGGAGGAGGGATTGACTGTGCTAGACATGATTGCAGTTTATTTGAATTTTTAGCCCTGCTATTGGAACTTTAGACGACGTATTTTTGCGAGGCTCCATCCAGATCGAAACTAAAATCGCTAATCTAAAAGAACCATATTTACATGATATATAACAAATGAAGTTTCATATAAAAACATATCACAATTACTTTGGTCATATCAAAACATTGTTATCGGTTCTACGTCTTTCTTTACTAACTATATTTATACCTCTCAATGAAAAATTCCCTTCCTACTGGGGCAATTCTTGGCCAACCCACCTCAACTCTACACTGATTCTGATAATTACCCTACTAACGGTAAAAATAACTTAGTGAAACTATACCACCGCGTGCCTGTTATGTTCCTGCTATTGTGCCTAACGGTAGGCCACATTTCTAGTCTTGTTAAGTCAACATTAGCACATTCACACTTGAACACATACTTACATTCGAGTCGTATTACATACTTTTTGCTATCATCATAGAACTACAGAGGTGCGTTCAACCTGTTCAGAATCCCTTTACCTGAAGACCCTCTGGGTATACCATGTTACTGGGCAGCCCAGCCAATACGTTCTGTCAGCGCACTTAGCAAGCAATTTCGACGAGGCTTATATGTCTTCGTCTACATACAAGGTCCCTGAGAAATTCTCCGCCAAAATATCGTGACGATCCGTCCAAAAGAAAAGACCCATATTCCCACATACATACAGAGTCTCCTTGATTTGGTAAGGAGAATAGGGTGTACCTACTGAGACAAAATTCTTACGGAATTAATGCAATAAACGGTTTAATCAATAAAAATTGCAAATTTTAATTTTCGATTGGGAATAAATCATAATCACTTTGGTGACTTGACAATATCATAATCGGTTCTACGTTTTCTTTTTCTCCAAAAACATATATTGCACCTTCACATTATACCTCTACTTGAAAAGCTGAAGGATAGACCAGATTTCTACAGAAACCATTTTATGACAAAGAGCACATCAGTTTGTGCCAATAATCGTGTTACGAAAAGAGGGAAAGTACATTTTAATTCCATTATCACGCCTTAGGGTAGAGCACGTTTCTAGTTCTGTTGTCAACATCTGTGTATATTTCAGTTGAAATATACCTTTTGCTATCACCAACATACGCGCGTGTGCAATTTACATAATACCATCACTGACACATGTATACCAAATCTACGAAAATACTACCTTGAAACTTCCAAGCGTTTCTTACCTTCTTCCTGATTTTCCTGACCCTCTATTCAGCACAAAGGTTTTCGAAAATGTTTTACACAGTATGCTATTGCTAACACAGTTGTAACTGACGATTCAATGGAGTAATGATGGCAACAGTTCACTAATGATAAAATTTGGGCAATTCTGCAGGCACAAAACTCCCATCCCTACACAAAAACATACAGCTAGTAGTAAAATGATCATCATCCTCACCTTATCCAATGTGACCTTGCAGGTCCATCGGACTGCCAGAATGTTTTTGGATCACCATCTATAAGCCTGAAATATGAACATAAACAAGCTGCTATATAGTAAACAGAGAAACGTAACATAACCGAGTTCTGTTCTTAGAAGTGGAGGACGTTTTATGTTGTGATAAAATTTTCAGTCTGGGCTTCATTTTGAATTTTGGAGTTAGGTATCGATTTGCAAAAAATAGTTGGACTGGTTGGTGAGATCATAAGAACCAAATGGAGAGTGACGAGAGAAATACTAAATACAGTGCATATAATAAAGACTTAAGTTACGGAACATTACGGTTAGGGCCAACTAAAGCTTGCTGTTATAACTGAGACAAAAACACATAATGGGAACGCTCCAAGATGAAGTTACAAGCCCCTTTCAATCACAATAAAAGACTTGAATGTACCAACATATTACTAAAATTCAACATCATTATGAAACACCTTCTTAACACCTACTGACGTTATGGCCTCTGTGGGATATTTTATTAAAATGTTTGATAACGCAGGGAGAGATAAACTTCCCGACAATCTCCTCCGTATACACGGAATCGCATTCCTGACAACACCTGAAAACTAGAAAGTGTCGCACTTTTGATAAAATAATGGGTACCATGGGTGGTAATGAGGAAAGATCAAACCAACTATTATCTTAAAGGAGACTTAAAAAGTAATACATCTACTCGAAGATGCTTCCTTGATAACAGTATAGTCTGAACCACCACTTCTCTTGAATACCGAATGAACGAGCGACCCCTACGCTACTATGAATGAAAACTACCTTTATGGAGGCTTCAGCCCCATAAACTCCCCCAGACGGAGAGCATTTATTTGTTTGGGGAAATGTAACATTTACATAATTCACCGTATTCACGTTTAAATATGACCTTCTTTTCCACAGCAACTGGGGGGAAATTGCCCCTTTAACCATTGTGATATCGTAATTCTTGTGACAACATTGATAGACCTTCGAATGCGTAAACGAGAAAACAGAAAAGTAACAAATACGGCAGGTTACACACAGGAAAACTCCTACTAGCAAAGTCAAGACTGCCGTGCCGATTCTAACTAGACATTAGCTACTCCGTTTCCTATCTACATGTCTATCTCCTTCACCATTTTAACGTAATAGAAACTAACGAAGTTTCGATTTATCAAAAATTGAAGTACTAATTCAATTGCATTATTGTCATTATTCCTTACACTGCAAGCTCTCTACTGGTGTCACCCTTCAATAGTCGAAAATATACTTACTTGTTAGCCTCGTTGCGATTTGTCGACACTTCAACCGAGTTGAAACACCTTGTGATTGGTTTAAGAATCTCATCCGCTTGAACTGGTGGTTCTTTCTTCTTGCTATCTGCCTTCTCTTTGAGTGAATTCAGATGCGCCTGCAACACTTTCAATCTCATTTCTGTTGTACTTAAAAATCCCTCCAAGGCTGGTAGGGCCAATGCTTGACATGGCGCTCTGTTCCTGCCTAAAAACTGGAGGCAGCGAAAGTAATTGGTAAAAAGGCTTCTGAACATATTGGTGAACATTTAACAGTCACAGTGGCATGAAACAAATATCAACCATACTTACGCTCTCAAATATTGTCAATTTTTAATACAAAGCCCACCTATTATGGACTAGATAGCTTCATTATATTAGACATCTTCACATCATTTGCCGTCTAATAGAGTGGGTAATCTGGTATACACAGCCACCCAACATCGTGTAACAGATACACCGGGACTGCGAAATATTCATTACAAGTACATATCAAGGAAGGGAATGTAATACGTTAAATGGAGTAGAAGTGCAAACTGCAATCTCAGAAATACTAAATTTTGTATAACTTGCAACGTTGCCTACCTTTTATGCTTCTACAATGCCCACTAACACACCATACAACGCTTCATACGTGTTAGTTCTGAACATACAGTCTAAAAACGCGCATCTTTGAATTTACATAAACGTGGCAGCGTGCCATACTGCTGTTGTTATAATAGCGTCACTAATTACGCACAAAAGCAAGAATGGCAACAAATGCCAAATAAAGAGACTCCAAACTTTATCTTGCAAATTTAATTGCGTAACAGATTAATTTTGTTAAAAATTTTCGCCTGACACTGATTACAGAAAATTGTCTAGAGCGAAGGTAGAACGCAATAGCAAAGAATTAATAGGAAATGAGAGGATTGACCATGTTTGAAAATAACACCCATGTGAATGACAAGCTTCTTGTGTCAGTAGATATTGTACAACAAGACGCAACTTACTTCTACTGCTCATTAAGAGAAGCCTTGGCAAGATACACAAATATAAAATATCACTTAATACATTTTCAATGACAATATATAGCTGCTACTATCGCCCCAACAGCAATTTATACCACTGGAAAGTAGCTTGTACCTTTGAAAGTCGGTGCCCATGGTTCTCTACTGCTGTTTTGTGATCAGTAAAAGCATCGACGAACCCTAGAAAAAAGTTGAATGGTAAGAGTTGAATCTATTTTCACTTACTATCACGATACTGTTAATCAGGTAGCTTTATACCCACTTATTTCTTATGTGCTACTTATTTCTTATGTGCCAAAGTGGCCAAAGACGCACGCGCAAAATTTAATACACGCCAAATGAAGGCTACCTTGTTAGAACTGAAGATAGACATCGGTCTTACAAATCTTACGATGGTGAAAATCGTAGGAGTAAGGGGAATCGAACCAACGGTCTCCATAACTGCATAACGTACGATGCTTTGCCACTAAGCTACGGTGCCATGCCAACGAGAGAAAGAATTGGGGACGCCTATTGTTTGGTATTGCGTAACTACAACCTCGTTCCTCCGGCCGAGAAACATCAAAACTAGTCATTAGATGTTTCGCTTCTAGTAGTCACATTCAAATGGTAAACCGAAACTAAACCGAAATCAAAATGGTATTATCTCCATTTCAATGAGCTAGTCAATTCCACTTTGAGGACACAACTGCGTCAGCACGGTTACAGTTTCGGTTCATCAACGGGTTGAGGGTCAAGAGGTGAAAGATGACGTTTTGGGAACTACAGAACGGAACAATAATAGAAACGCTGGAGGCGAGTACGGCATGTTGTTTAGTATGAAGGAAATCATACACTTGGGTGGTAATGAAGTATCCGTAGAAGTATTACGGGACCAAATTTTCAAGAAAGTCTACCAAACATTGCTACGCGCATTTGTCTTTAACGAACCGACTCAGCCAATTTTGCTACATTGGGCAATAAATCATTACTTGGGGCAAATGTGGATCATTTGGAACCTTTGTGGCGATATTTGACCGAGAAAATAAACCATTTCCTTTGATTTGAGTCAAAAGGCGCTCGTATCGAGCTACTTTGCGCATGATTGACGCCACCAGATCCATAACCAATCTTCCGCTCGCGTCATCCTTCTTTTCGCAAAAATATGTCTATCGGCAAATAAATATCTAAAACACTGAGCTTCTATAAGGAATATCAAAGCTATTTAGCAGTTCAAATATTACCTGGTGTTAAAATACAGTCCTGCATTAACTTGTTAACAGACTGAAGATCATTTCTAAAAGCAATTACATTATTTACACATCCTCCTGCGAGAATCTGAAATAAAAAATAGAATCATGTTAAATTACAAACATCGATCGATTGCAAATCAACAGTAATAACCATAATAAACAATTTAAAACATAATACCCAGTAATAAACATAATAAACATAATAAAAATATCAAAAATAATAATAATAATCAACAAAAATAAAAATATAATCAGTGATGATAAATACCGATTAGAGATAATACAAATAGAATTAATAGTGCAATCAAATGTTACAGTAGCTTAAGCTTAGAAAAATCACAATTTGACATGCATAAGCTCTTTCTTGGTGACGTAGTAGTAGTTAAGAAAGCTCGACAAACACCATGCAGTCAACGAAGAAACCTCTTTTCACTAAAAGCATGTAAAAGCCTCACCAGAATAGACGGCAAATATCAATAAAACGTGTCCTCTTATACTAACAAAACGTACTTGACATTCTATTACCGCAGGGGTATTACGGTGCTAGAAAAAATGGCCCTTAAAAGGTCTCAAAAAAGAACAAGGGAGGTAACCAGGAGCTATGTGTCTCGAGACACATACACCATCTTCAAAAATACAAAAATCACATCACTACAATACCCCAAAGTCCCCAAATTTTTCTTGGGGCTCTTCCGAGCGACAACAGAAAAACCGTTTCTTTTACTTCCGCTATTAGGAATGATGTCAAGCAGTTAAAAGATCGTCTGCAACAATCAAGACGCACGTCCGAAACAGGGTTGCAAAATATAAACTTACAAAATAAACATACCTCATGAAATAATTCCACATCAATAATACCATCACCCTCTATGTCAAACTGGTGAAACACCTACAATTTAAAGAAACACAGACAAGAATATGACTGAATCTCTTGGCTTATAATTTTATTGAAAGTAACAAATACAGCAGGGCAGATTGTTGAAATATTGCAGGGTGGATGGCATGTGTTTTTTGTAACCTCTCCGTAAAATACTAAAGAAACTTCTGAAAGAGAACGTGAAAATGTATGATGAACTCTTATACTCTTTGGTGAAGCTTGTAATGGTCTCCTGTCTTTAATCCAACATAGTATTAAAAATATACATAAACATACACGAACATCAATACTTTTCTTCAAGAAATAAAGCTTTGGCCCGATACCAACGCACTAGAACTGTAAAAATAACAATTACAATCTTGACAGTAGTGTATCGATCCACCAAGCACAGTGGCATGGATACTTTTCAACAGCGTGCCAGCATATGAAAAAGCCATGGGGTATCACGAGGCAAGGAAATCAATATTTGGAATTACATGACTACCTATAAACAGACTAGTAGTTTTTCACAATATACAGACTGGTGATATCTGCAGTATTATAAATTGGGCACATAGATGAGACAGCTGAAGCCAATGCATACCTTACAATCATTATCTGAACAGTTCCCTACCTGTTACATATGCTGAGTTTTATGTATGATTTTTGTAGCACACTGATTGGTAACAATGTTGTTATAACATGTAAACAAAAGCTACTGAATGGAAAAATCAATGAATCATGATATTTGTGGTGCCATGTAACATCAAAAATTGGGGAATCTTGTTTTACTTGGCAAAGAATATGAACATTCCAGCTTGTAGTGGTGATAATGACAATGAAGATACTTAGGATGATCATTATGATGATAATCATGACAGTGGTAATTGTCGTGGTGATTGTGGACAGTTACTGGTGGTGATTATCCTGATCAAGTCAATAAAGAAGCTGATAATGAAGTGACCAAAAGTCAATAGTCAACTATGCCTGATAAAACGTTTACAAACATACTTTGATATGTTCAATTAACATGTTCTTAGTATTGATTTAGTCATCTGCTTTCTCAATCCAATGGGCAATTATCCAGTACTTGGTTCTAGCACTTTGCATGGTGGTATCATGTACTGTTTACATTGACTAGTTTGCCTTTTGTTTAACGTAAACTGGGGTGACACTGGAGAATTGATGAGTTCAACACACTAAAGGTTCAGTCTAGATTTGCATTAGTAGCACATTACCCCAAAGGAAGCCTAAATCACTGTTTTTTAAAGTTCTCACTTCTGTCGCAAGATAACTTACAGAAATTCCCAAGATTGCCTGGTGATGACTCGCATTTCAAATTTTGTAACTGAGTGGTTAAACATGACAAAACATTCTTCATCAACTCATAAATGTGACCTGGATTAGGATTTCTGACATTTCTTGATGGAGGAACAGATTATGAAGAAGACTAGATATAACATTTCTTGGTAACAATCATTTTTAAACAACTCAAGGTCCAAAAATAAAAATGCTTGAATTATTTCAAATATTATTATTATTGTTATGTCAAAATTTCAGAAATATTAAGTTCGCATTTCTGATCTTTTGGGTCAGTTTCTGGTCACCCTACTTATTACATATAGCCCTGCTCAAGACCATTGATATAAACAATACTAATATAAACATACCTCAATTGCAACATCCTTGTCCACACCTCTGTTAGCAAAGAAGTCAGTAAACTGACCAATTGTTACAGTCTCCTAAAAATTGATTCGATAAAGATATTAGTGCAAAGGTGATGGGTAACCTCACTTTCTAGTAGATATTATGAACTCAATGATTGTGTATTTAAACTTCTACCGTGTAAACTTATTCTATTCCAGATTCCTAAGCTTAAACTAAGCTAAATATTGCATCCTCACTCTGATCCTCCATTAAGGCAATTACTTTTTTAATTTGAGCTACAATTTGTGCTTTATTACGTCTGCTATAAAATAATTTGTTGACTATTCTTCTGCAATTTTGAAATGCATTTAAGAAACAATAATAGGCCATGACTTTTTATGTTATCATTATGATATTCGTGCTGAAGTCAAGTTAGTCCCATTCTGTTCCACTGAATCTTGGTTCCCCACCATTTGTGATCGGTTCCCACTGCCCTCTCTTACCTACTGGTTTTAAAAAATCCTGAACTTACTTCTCCTCTTGATTTCCTATCCTCAAGCCATTTTTGTAATGTTCCATTGTGCTGCTGTAATGGGTTTTCACATGTATCTTCCCTATTGTTGAAATAAAGTCAAGAATACTTCTAAAACACAAGTTTACACCCTCTGAGAATTATGTAAACATAGTACAGCCTATAACTGCAAAGTTAATTTCATTGATATGTTTGTTGGTATGTATGACATCAAAGAGTGACGCAAGGACAAAGCTGACAACTTGTGACAGCAAATTGTTGGTATTTTTCTGTATTTCATCCAAAAATAATAATAGAACCTGCTTCTCAAGAAGTTGTAACATGCTTCCTTATAAACCTGTATTGACAATTGATGAAAGTAATTTGGTTGGTTGGCTTGTTCTGAGCAATCTACTTGAACTGTGGCCAGCAAAAAAGGCCAGTGAAATGAGGGACATAACTATTGACAGCCACTCCACAAAAAATATGACAATAAGATTTCATATTTTTTAAATTTTGTGGTCAGATATGTATTTTTACATGCAAATTGCTACCAAGTTAAGACCTTTTGATGATCAATTGAACTGTGATTGATCATGGGTCATGTGCACTGTTGAATTGCTCATTTCTTTGGCTGCCCAACGAAAGTTGATGTTACCAAATTCGGCAGATTGTCAAGAGTTTATAGGGACTGACTATGTGCAAGACTTATCAAAGATGTTGGCAACTATGAGTTTCCAAATCCTTACTGATGTATGGATGCAGTAGGTTCCTATTGATGAACAAGTCACCTCTTACAAAAGATCTATATTCCTCTGCAAATTCACTTTACTGCAATATACCATTGAACTGTGATCAATGCTAAGTAGAAGGCACAAGACATCACTTAACTCCAATACTTTCTCAGTGTTGCAATGGTTGTTTAATTGACCAAAGGAAAATGCAATGTGTTAAACTTTTTTGATGAACAAACCATTATTCATCTTGCTAATCATAGTTGCATTCTGTTTCTCAGCCTGCACCCAATTGTATATAATAGGTCAGAAGGTGTGTGTATATGTGTGTGTGTGTGTGTGTGTGTGTGTGTATGTGTGTGTGTAAGCAGAACAGGTTGCCACACTGCTTTGCCTACATTATGAAACTTTGTATGGACACTCTCCTGGACAAAGGCAGGTTATTAGCAGGGTTTGCAACCTCAGAAGCTGGTCATATGAATGTACTCCAAGTGTAATATGCATGCTGGAATGTGCTTATCTATTGTGTGCAAACTGCATCAGAAACGTCTTATGAGCATATTCCAAGCTTGTGTCCTGCTAGAAGAACTCAAGCATCAAGCAGAAGTATCCCTCTATCCCATTAGAGACTTTCAAGTTCATTGACAGTCTGTGAGAGAAAGGGTAAACCAATGCCTGTTGTCTTTTGTCACCACAGCATTCCTAGACATACAGACAACAATATTTGTAACATTCAACTAGTAGAGAATATGTTAGCACATTTACAGCTTAAAGATGATTAAAGTAACACAAAGAACACTTACTTGATTTTACATGCAACATCCCTTAGCCACTGGGGATTAAATAACACATTTAAATCCAAATTTCCTTCTATATCAGCACCTGCAATGACAATAGAATAGCAAACCAACTTTAGATTTTTAGCTCTACAAATTTTCCTAAACAAAGTTGGCCAAAATATGTACATTACAATGTGGCCTAGAAAATATGCAAGTTTGCCCATACAAGCTTGTTAACACTTCTAGTGCAGTCTGGCTAAATAATTTAAGCACAACGTTAAGCACAATAATATTTCTAAAGCCAGCATTTCAATGATAACCACAAATTCAAGAAGTGGTAACATATGAATCCCAGGTTGTTTTCAGTCAAAACTATTTTTACAGAAAGGAGAGTTACTTGCTTACATTTTACTGGCACTACAATACGTGCACATTGACAGTGTTGTACAGAGTCTTTCAGGTCAAGGAACTGTACATATTCTATTACATGCCCAGCTTCTTTTAAATGTATCTAAGAAACTAAGGACCCTGAACAAGGATTTTTTTACAAAAGCTTTCCTGGTGGATGGATAAACCAACTGATAGATTTATTCACAATGAACATTTGAGTGGTAACTTATCAATCTAAACTAACTTTGATACCCAGGTGTAGCTGGCTATAAAAGATTGGGGTTTCCCAAGTATGGTCACAAAGGTCTTACATTTCTCATGCAGTAAAATAACAGATGTGATAAGATATTGCAAGTTGACAAAACTGAATAATTACAATCAACTGGGATTGTACAACTAAAAACACACAATATTCATCAAAAATTAAACACCAAGACTCACTTGATTCTTTTTCTTTCATTTGCACCTCCTCCTACATTGGGAGAAAATATAAAAAGACTATCATCATCATCTATGTTTAATGTCACTTTTCCATGCTTGCATGGGTTGGATGGAAACTGAATTCATTGATGAAGTGAATAAAAAAACAACATGTAAATCATATAAAGATCCTGTAGGATATGCCTCCTAATTACCTAAGAAAGCTTTCTGCTACTTGTGTTGCTTTCAAATGAAGTGAAAATTCATATCTAACACTTGACCATAATTAAATATACATCTTTGCCAAGAGACTTTGTTTTCTGACCAGAGCTATTCCTACATAAAATGACTGTTAAAATACCATTACAGGACTGACTTGGTTGCTTAAGTGAGCACTTTAGTCATGGTTATAAAACTTCGGGCATTCTGTACACATACAACTTAATAGCTAGCTATAGTATCCAAAGTGTAGAAAATTGGAGGTTTGGGTGGTGATTGGAGGCAGTCATAGTATTTTGAAAAATAACATCACATGTTATTCTATTAACATGTAAATCACATCTGAATATCAGTTTCCTCCTGGGCAAAAAAGAGATTAGGAAATAGAATACTTACTAGAAATTCAGGTTGTTTATCAGTAGAACTATTACATCAGTGAAAACAATACAAAAATCAAAACCTCTGTAGCAACCAGTCAAAAACAAACAGCCTTCATAAAAATATTGGTAAAACTTACATACAATTGCAATAAAACTTTAACTTTAACTCGTTACCAGAAATAGATACCAATCTGACATTCAGTTGGAAAGCAAAGACCATAGGTTAAAAATGAAATCTGAAAACTGGACTGCCCAGCAGATGGCCCCTTTCACAAATTCATACCTCCTTTAAAATTGTATTTCTGGTATAAAGCTCAGGGAGTAATTATTAAATATGCTGACACTAATGACTACCCGGTATGGAAATAATAGGCAAGACAATGGCATTGGGTTAATAGATGTAATAAAAAGAGAATAGTCCACTTAAGAAGTAGTAGTCAGCAGTCCAGTAGTCAGTAGTAGTAGAAGTCAGCAATAATGAAGTCAACAATAATGAAGTCAACAAATGATGTGGGAGTTAACTGAGTTGGGCATACTGTTAAGAATAAAGCTACAGATCTTGAAAGAATTTTATCAAAACAGTGGGTAGATAAAATAAAGGGAAGACAGTAATATTCTGACCTGCAGAATAGGAAGATATGAAGA
This sequence comes from Carybdea cf. marsupialis auct. non (Linnaeus, 1758), assembly GCA_010016065.2. Lineage (NCBI taxonomy): Eukaryota > Metazoa > Cnidaria > Cubozoa > Carybdeida > Carybdeidae > Carybdea > Carybdea cf. marsupialis auct. non (Linnaeus, 1758). The sequence goes on from JAAAKL020008428.1 coordinate 15,170, forward strand.
GACAAAAGGAATTTACAGACTTAATAGCCAAGAAATGTGCACCCTTGATACCTGTGGGATTACACAATTAAATAAAGTAATCAAGTAAATCAAGTCAAGAGCAACTTGAACAACCAGTAGCATACGTAATGGACCTGCAACCTTCTTACAAGTAGCAACCAGAAATGGAAATATGAAAAATTGTAATTTGGGCCAGATGTAATTAAGTACACATTTCTGTCTAATTGTAACTCTGATTTACAATGGGGTAATTACATGGCTATGTTAACCTTTACGTCAAAATTGTTGAAACTAACCATATTTGGTATCAAATTAAAGCAAAGAATGTATAGTTTCTAAAACTGAAAATGAAATTCATTAAAAATTTTACATTAAGCACTTTAAGTACAAGATGCACTAACAGGTAAGTTGTTGCAATTTCAAGCAAATATATCTCCATATACCAAGGTTTGATTGTGTCAATAACCATTGGCAAATTCTTACAGTTGTCACTCTTCCATAATCCACATTGGGCTAGGCTATCATGCTATGAAGAAAACTTCTTCTAACATACAAATGTGAAATGGTTGAGTTACGCTTGTTGAACAGAAGTTGCCAACGTACTCTTAACCTCTCACAAAGAGAACTAGGCCTATGTCAAAACAGTTATTTTTTATAATTTCGTAATCAGTACAATGTTATTTTCCGTGATCAGTCGTTAACTTTAATCGTCACCGGTTTTGCAAGATCTTACTGCATTTGTTTTCATACTGTGCACGATCGCC
>JAAAKL020008429.1:0-15932 GCA_010016065.2 Carybdea cf. marsupialis auct. non (Linnaeus, 1758)
CCAGATTACTGGCACGGTACTCTGATTGATTGAACTCGCTACAGAATGCCTCGTTTTAGCCACGAGTTCTGTTCCTCCTGAAGTTTGAAACGGAGAGTTGTGGGTATTAATGGTGGTAGATGTACTATAACTTGTACCTTTGGATTTGTTTTGAATGCTCATATATCAATATAAAATGTCTTCAAATACATTTATGTACTCCTGAGGAATTTTTACCCACGTTATATACCAAGGTCACTCAAGATATAGGACGCAAAGCTGTCCAAAATTTTAACCTTTCCCCTGCTCTTGCACTATCTCAAAAAGCGCAGGTTCTCGACAATCTTGTAGACCGATTGTTAAAGTAACACAGGAATATTCTTCTTTAAAGAGGTTTTTATGATGCCATACTAGTTTGAATGCTCCTTTTTTGTTTCACTGTAATGCCACGAGATGCTATAATTTTGTCTGAAAATGGCTTCAGTTGCTGTGACTTTGGATATGATGTCCCATAAGATGAATGGTCACGTACGGTTCAAGACATGATATTTCCTTTAGCTATTATGTCAATTATTCATTGCAGATTATTATTGTAAGCTTGTAGACCAATACCCAGATCAACAAGTGAATATGTTGCATTAACTTTAACAGTAGAATTGATGGGATGAAGAAAAAGGCATCACAATATAGTTCCAAGTCAGGTGTCATGTTGTCTTCCTGTGTCGCATCAATTTGCTTCAGTGGTTTTCGGTAATCTGCTTTTGTACGTTTACTGCACAATGCCTTTGCCCAGCGATTAGTTTTTTCACAGTTTATCATCAGTGGGTAACTTTGCACGGCACACTATTGTAGCGGGGTTGTCCGTTTTTGTCATATTTTTTGAGTTAACATGAGAAGGACGTATTGAAGTAATTTTACTGTCTGGTGTTTTCTGTCTAATAGCACCAACTGATTTTCATTCCTACCCTTTTTTAACATCCATGGTTTCTGCAGTTCGAGCTACTTTTTAGGGGTTTGGCAATTGAAAGCTCGTTCCGTTCCTTTAAAAGAGTAGACCGAGCGGGTTTTAGTGTGAGTCCAAAAGTTAACATCTCAACAAGATGTGGAGAGGAGACAAGGTCGTCATAATCACATTAAGGAAGAATTTGCTGTAAGCGTTTCAGACAAAAAACGTCACCCAGTTCATCAAGGTGCTGGGTACAACCAAGAAGGTTAAATCTTGCTGCACGAATATCATCCCTAGGCTTCAAATACGATTCAAATTGCGCACTATAGGTATAGGACTTAACATGTTCCTGTTTATCAAAGTGGAATGTTTCTTGACTTTCGGAGCCAGCCTATATTAAGAAATAAATTATTTTGAATGCTGCTGCAACGCCATTCATAGGAACATTGAAGAATAAGCAACAAGAGATGGGAGACTTATTCGTGGCGTTACCTGGATCTTGTAAACATCAATCCATCGTGTGTTGTAGAAGCGATCCGGTGGCCATGATGAATTTGTGCGTGTTACACGGAAGGATGGCCGATGATAAGGAATTCGCGATGGTTAATTTCGTCGTGTTATCTTCACTTTTTCCAGTATCTCTTCAAACTTAACCGTTAATAAGCAGCTTCCAAAACTTTCTTTCTTTCGTTCCCTTTATATTTCTTAAACTTTTTCTCATGAAAAGCAAAAAATGGCGCTTGATGTTGTACTCTTTCACAACCGACACTATCTGAAGACAGATCTAACAAAGATGTTTTCCAGAGTCTTCCTCAAAAAAGAAATCCTCTTCCCACCTACTTCTGAATGTCCTTTCTTCAACATTTCTCCCTTTACATTGGATCATTACTTTGCAACCAGTTGCATTCTTTTGCATCTCGATTGTAAAGCGGCAAAGCCGTTAAATAGCAAACTAACTGCATGGTTACTTAAGTGAGCAATATTGCTCTTAACAATAGGTCATTTAAAACAAACAATGATGGAAATTAACACCTATGTGACAGAGGTAGCTGTGCTTTATAGTGACAGAATTTTGTCGTATACAGAAGTCTTCGTGGCGTTAAAGAGAATCTAATTTCTAACTTCGTGTACACTGAGTTATACAGGACGGTTCATGAAATGGTCCCCATCTATTTTCGTCTTTGTGTCGCACGTCAAATAAACAAGTCAGCGGGCTTGCAGTTGGACCACGCAGTCTTAAGCCATACAATCTGCTTTTCCCCGTTTTCAAACTTTACGAATAGTCTTTAGAATTCATTATTTTCCCACGCTTTACAGTTATTTGCAATGGTGAAAGAACCTTGTAATAACTTAGTACCTCGATGCACTATCAAGTCTGCATGCATATCTGCCGTATTCTAGTGGTTACGGAGTCGGACTCTCATGCCATAGGTTGTGGGTTAACATCTCGTCGAGCCCAGTTATTTCACCATTTTAACACAATTGTGACCCTAACACTCATTGCGTTGTTATCTTTACCAATTTAATAGTTCACCAATGTCGCAAATCATTCCATCTTCTTTTTACTGTTTGCCGACATTTTCAAAAGTTGAATAAAAGATAGTGTAGAAAACCCTATCTGGAAATTCGCAAAGTCTGTGGAGTCATAATATTGTTTGATATTTTCCCGTCACGAAAGGATGATTACCTCACGCAATCGATTCTTTGATATCAATGACAAAATGTCGATATGTAGTCGCTGCGCTAAGTGGTCACCATCACCCAGCCGAAAGTTTCTTTTTGGATTGTGACGGGATGACATGGAAGAGGGCTCTTAGCCTAAGCTAGCAATAAATTTTGTTGAATATAATTCTTGTTCGCAAGCGCTGATTCTTCGAATCGCTTAAAATCAGAGACGCAATCTACAAAAAAGTAGACGAGGGTTTCAATTTTCTGTCTAATCAATCATCCATCTCCGCCTCGTCACAATCTCGATCTCAATCTCAGTCTGATTTACATCAAAAATATCTACAATATATGTCCTGTAAGAGGAACTTTACTAAAATATCAACCAATCAAATTAAAACACGTACTTATTCTAAACAATACTATTTACGTTAATACAGCTATGATACATTTACAGGTGATGAATAACTTCCGTGTCCTTTTTTCCGAATAGAGGCTCCTACGTAAAAAAGTCTCTAAGAGGAACTTTCGGTTTCTTAACAAGCTACAATCTTCCCCGTGACCTACGAACTATTAGGATGATTCATGTATCGTAGGTCGGCATAACAGTGAATCTAACAACTGGAAAATCCGGAAATATTTACTTAACGTCCATATTGGTAAATCATATTTACTTTTCATAGTTGTTCATCTTTTCAAGATTTCCGTAGCGAAAATAAAGTGTAAACCGATAGTTTAATGTAAAATTTATGATTTAATGAAAAAGTGATGAATGACCTCTCTAGGGAAGAATTCATTGGAATCACAGTATGTTGCAAATCAACGAGGTTGACACTCAATGCCTTTACTAACTAGCTAAACAATTTAGACCTAGAGCAATTTTGCTGAATGAATTAAGGAGAAATTGATGGCTTAATGGGGAGTATAGCAGCTAAAGTCTGTTAACACTTGACTGATCAGCACTGATCAATAACTCAATATTGTCGATTATTTGTCGCAATAAAAATGTCAGCCCACTTTGAAGGCATTTAACATAAATGAGAAATAACCAACAAATTTCAACGTTTTAAGTTCTTAAATGATTTACCCTGTACGTTTAAACAGTGACAAACACTGGCGAAAGTAGGAGGGTGGGGCATATGGTACAATTATAGACCTGAGTAATATATTCAGATCTATGGTACAATGCTTTCCTTCTTTACACTGAGACGATTAGAGTAGCCAGTTTTGGATACAAAATAGCTTTTTTGACAGGATGTGATACCTTTGATCACTAGTTACCTACCTTGTATTATGATTCTTAAGCTTGTTAAGGGAAAAGACGCCATTTCTCCCCTGGACTCTTGTCCATACCGTGCATTTTAGCATTTTCCCCATCTGAGATTCATGTGTACACCAATAATGCAAGATACAGATAGCAGTCATCTGTATACATGTTTTTATTACCTGATCTAATTTTAATGAAGTATCAGAAAACTATTACGTGATGACAGTCGAACACTTCTGAAAAGGAACGAAAAGGAAATAGCGAGATATAAGTTAAGCATTTTGAAACCTTTGCTTTAACAGTAATAGTAAATGTTAAGAATTGAAAATCGTACGTCAAAATAGGTGCACATGTTTGTTGTATATATCTTTGGGAATTTTCACTTCTCCATAGTGGCATAGTTGTAGAGTATCAGACTCACAATCCTGAGCTTATCTGCCAAGATCACAGAGGAACTGTACTCTGTCATTTGTGCTCGTGAAGTGTGAAACAATATTTCGAGAGATATGACAGAGAGGGGACTTTAAGCATGAAATAGTATGCGTAACATGGATAAAAGGGGACAAGTAACTAGTAGTGGCTTCGGCGTTAAACAGGATGAAATTATTAAGAAAAAATAGTAAAAATTATTTCCACTTCTCAGTTTCAAAAATTGACAGTTCACACTGCCCTGTTTTCATTATCATTACAATAGTATGTAGAGCTCAGTAAAGCATTGCATTGGTGACTACAAAATTTAGTTCTCTTCTGAACCTCCGCGGTAAAAAAGTTGAAGGTTCTTATGGTTATGCAAATGTTAACGGTTGTACGAGCTATCATCAAACTTACCAATTTACTCTGTTGCCGTCACACTTCCATTTCTTAAATATGAGACTCTTTGACTAGTTGATAAGCAAAAAGTTTTCAGAGCATAGGCAAGCTTTTTTAGTTTCCAAATTTCTATGTTGGAGGTAATTTACTTTCATTAATTCTCCTACGACCCACTACTTTTGTAATAATTGGAAGTTAGCTGGTCCACATAAGTTTGTGCTGATCTTCCCCTTTTCCTTGTTCCTTGTCTTGGCTCTCACAGGAGCATTAGGCATACTGATTCCTCCTTTCTCCTCCAAATGTGCCCGATAAATTTGAACCCTCTAGCTTTTAGCACGGACGTTATGCTGTGCAGTACTCCATATAACTCTTTGTTTGTTATCTAATCTCTCCAAGTAAATCTGAGGACTGCTCTCAGCATTCAGGTGTAAGTACCATCTAACCTTCTCTTCATGGCACTTGTAATGGTCCAGCTCTCTGCTCCATACAACAAAACAATTTTGACTGTAGATCTAGAGAGCTGGATTTTAAGTTTCCTTTTCAGATTTGATTTTCAGAACTTGTCTAACTTGTTCAACGCCTTTCATGCTAACCCATTCTAGCTTCCATATCTCTTTTGCTAGTTGCAATCCACGAACCAAGATATTTGAAATCACCTACTTGTTGCCGTATTTCCCGTCCAAGTGTTCCGAATTCGGCTTCGACTTGGTTTTACAACAGGTGTACTGATTCATAACAAATTGAATTTTAAATCGCATATCGATTTCTTATGCAACAATGCCAGCTAAGAGTGTTTAGTGTCTTCGCGCTAAATGTGGATGTTCCATAGCAAACACGTGAACAGAAAAATTGACAGGATTCAAGTACGAGCCTTCAGATTTGCACACAATGACTAGAAATATAAAGCTGATGTATTGGTCTTTAAGATATAACATAATTTCCTGTAATACTAAACACTTGCAAAACATCAATAATCGAAATTTTTAAAACAAAATATAACAAAAGAACGAAAGAACTTTTATTAAAGTGTTCCTCCAGAGGTCAGAAATTTTTTGATATTTTGTTCATTCTGTTTCAAGGAATCAAACTGCCACGTTAGTTTTGGTCTCACTTACTGTTTTTCGTAGTTATACGTCATTCTTTATCGAGCATTTTCCAAAACGAAGAATTTTTGACGTCATAAGGAACAAATCTGATGTCATGAGGAACAGGGAAGTTCAGCTGTTGATGCTCAAAAATTATGTAAGAGGGAAACAGGTCGGTGGCCAGCAGTGCAATTTTGAGCTCTTTTACACGGTTTTACGTGAAGTACACTCAACGCACGGCAAAAAGAATAGACGGAGGCTTTGCAGGTTGGTACAATAAACAAAATATCAAAAATTTCTGACCACTGGAGGTACACTTTAAGGAAGAAAGTTTCTACAACCTAAGAGATAAAAATTGTTTTGCTTTACCAAGATTAACTAAAGTACGTTAAAACTTTTAAAACATCAGAAATAAGAAATCGAGGTACTAGAATTCACTTCCTTTTCATAGTAGAGAATGCAGATCAATATTTGGATTGGGATGGATACACTTACGATCTTTTTAAAGATATGTTCAGAACGTAGGGTTGCTATAACATGATATTAAATTGTATCCTACCAATTAAATATTTTATAGCGTTACTGTATAGTGTAATGGAAATGACACGTAGTTTAACTATTAACCAATAGTAAACTAACACGAATCAACTAACACCACCCAGATCCTTTACTAACCAATAACCTTCAAATCTGTAATTGATTGGCTGTAGTAATTTGGTGTAAATTTTTAGTGTATCGTAATTTATGTATTGTGTGTGGTAGACCTCTGAGATCTATGAGCGCTGTCATAGATCTCAGATAACTATATCGTGGCCAAAGGAAACCTTCTACTCGTTATTGTGGATAATCTGCCAGCGAGTTCCCCAAGAGGTGCCAGTAATTAAGAGAGGCGCTCATTACAATAGAATTGAACAAAGATTTTGCAAGTGGATGGACAACATTACATACAATATGCTTAGATTTTAATCAAAGTACAAGTCATTGAAATCAGCCAACGTTAAAAGGAATAAGAAAAATATTGTCTACGCAAATTATCCAAACCACCAATACACTGATCCTGAAATTGTGCACTGCATAGCTAAAATATTTCAAAATGAAGAAGGTACACTTTTTCTCCTTATTAAAATAAAGGAAAAGACTAATATATCCTAGATGTACAAATTGCATCTGGTAAACCTTTACACATCATCCTGCGTTTTAGTATTGCTTTTGTCATGAAAGAGTTTGTAGTCTACGTGATTCTCTTGTATCTTTGATTTTCTCTTCCTGTAATTACTAACCTTTGTCCTAATACTAACTTCCACTTAAATACTAACACACAATTCTTAACCACTCCCTGATTATTCTTAGCCCATCAAATTGATTTATTGTAATTAAGCGTCCGTTCATTGTCTTGTAAATTGTATATATATTAGTAATGTTGTAATGAGTGAATAGTGGCTGAGGAACTGTGAAAGAGATCACAGTTCCTCCAATAGATAAAAGTCAAGGAAATTCTTGGTTTCCTGACTGCAAGTTGCTCTTCCCTGCACTGCTTGCGACAGCGACAATACACTTAAAACTGCTTTAACCGAAAAAACGACACGGATCCCGAGTGGAGAATGTATTGGGTTTTGTAACAGGCACATTCTTTTCATCGTCGCGTTACACTATTGGCAATACATTATCTATGTTTTGAAAAGGTAAAAGTAGTACAAACCACCTGAAAAACATGTAGATTTACTTCTGCTATCAAAAACGCTTTATTGACGTTAAACAATGGCTATTAAACTTGGCGGAGCTTGCGTAAACAACCGGCATTATCATAGAAGCATCTTAACACACAGGACTTTTGCATTGACGATGCATGTAGATCTCCGTAAATAAAGAATACCTTTATTGTTCGTTCTTAGTGATTATTCAGTCGACAAACGTGAAAAGAATACATTCTGAATTGTAGGTAGCGATTCCTTTCGTCATTGCAAATGGTAATAACAGTCAAAGGTATTACCCACTGGGTTAAAAAAGCATGTTTGATACTAAGGGAAAATCACGGTAAAATCTACTTCAACAATTGTTACCCTTCTATAACAAAAAATCTTATCATTTTATGTTGTAGCTAGTTGAAATCGTAAAACCTTAAAAACTTAAAATACTAGTAAAGTCTGTAAAGGAATTAACAGATAATTGTGATATGGGACAATGTCCCTAACTTTGAGTCCAGTAACGTTGAAATATGCACGCCCACTTAGTTTTAGCCTTCCTATAACCATGGGCGTAGATCGCTGTAAGAATGTGTGTGTTTGGGGAGGGGGACGGGAAAAATGGCTTAACCGTGGACAATTTGACATTTCAGGGTCAAAAATGTGGGGGATAAAGTAGCTGTTTTGCATCCACCCTGAAAATTGAGGGGAACCAGTCCTCACCGTCCCTCCCCCAGAATCTACGCCCACGGCTATAACACTACCTCCTATCAGTCCATCTCATTGTAATTGGTCGGTGAAAGGAGCTAATCCAGTTGTATTTGCAGTGTTAAGTCTTTTCTTCCCTTTTCTCCTCAGTGAACTACAATGATAGTGGTAAGTTTGTAATATCCTACACGGGTTAAGAACTTTGTACTGAAGCAAATCCTTGAATACCCAGATGAAAACATTTTCAACTCCCATTTGATCACATCTAAAATCCAGATGAGCCATAATCTCATTTGAAACTTTCTCTGTTAAGATGAATACAAATGTATCATGACATCCCATGGATGCTATATCTCTACATTCGTCAAACATCTTGCAATGTTTTTCCTGCTTTCCACCTCTAGTAAGAGCATACATGATTTTCTTTTCTTTCATTGTTCTAAAGTTCAGATGTTCCCACCCTGCATCCAGATAAACGTCTTGATTTGTGTAAAGTACAATTTTTCCTATTAAATACTCTGATGCATACTCCACCGGATGCTTGTGACTAGGATCCTTGTCGACACGATGAAAAACCAACTTAGACATATTGCTAAGTTTGAGTTTGTCAAGGTACCACGGGATAAAAGGATGCAAATATAAAATATGCACTGCGGCAACAAACCTGTGATTGAGATTTCGCTGCAAGGTTGTCTCTATCTCCTCCATGCGATCAAGTAACACTGTTCTGTTGTTCGAATCATCTGGATCTGGAATGCCAAGTCTTCTACTCCACTCCGAGTGAGTTAACACAAAGAAATTAGTTATTAAATGAATTCCATTCTCTTTCTTACAAACTTGACAATCTGGGTCATATTTTAAGGACAACGAAGGTTTATAAACTGAGGCTGTGTCCCGAATCTCTGAGTCTAGTTCATACTTTTTAGCTTTCTTTCTTACTGTCTCCTTTATCAAGCTATTCATAGAAACTACGAGGAACGAAGCTGCAACTATCGCCAGCAATGATATTAATATCTCACTTTTCATTTTGATCTAAAAGTAGAAATAAACATAGTAGTATTTTCAAGTTAGAACTAGAACAACCGCAGTAAAACAATTTTGTTGTAGCCCTTGTGCAGCCCATGTGCAACATATACATGTTGGACTTTGATCACTACGTTGACATTTTTAATGACAAGCAAACCAGCTCTGCCACCAACTTCCAAGTGCAGCCCAATGGTGAAAATTCTGGCTTAAAAGTCTTATTTCTCCCAACCCTCCTCACTCTTATTTCTTCACTGTTTTGGCTTACAGGGATGTGTTAATATGGAGGGGGTGGGTTGAGCAGTTACCTCGGGGTAACCACGGGGTAATACCCGTAGCTTAATATTTTTTTAGCCTTTTTCTTGTTAAGTCAACCTCTTCCTTACCAATCAATTTATTGATGTCCAAAATGCTCTTTGATATTTTTGATCTATAAGTTGATGTTGCGCTTTCTCAACCTCTTCATAAGGGCGACATATTTTTTCTTTACTCGATTTCCCAAATCGGATTTGGTAAGCATGGTAACAGTGTAACAACAGACAATAAATAAGATTTGATAAATAAATAGTGTTACGATCTTTCATCATAAAGAAAGTAATCTCGGGACAACTTTTGCTGCATTTTCACATTCATAAACCATGTGTTTGACACTTAGTGTTGTGATGCTTTGATAATAGCCACTAAATCGAAATTTGAAAACGTTATGTGTTGTTACTAAAAGTAATCCTAAGCGGTCATGTGTTGTTACTAAATGTAATCTTAAGCGGTCATGTGTTGTTTCTAAAGGTAATACTAAGCGGTCATGTGTTGTTACTAAAAGTAATCCTAAGCAGTCATGTGTTGTTTTACTAAAAGTAATCTTAAGCAGTCATGTGTTGTTACTGAAAGTAATCTTAAGCGGTCATGTGTTGTTATTAAATGTAATCCTAAGCGGTCATGTGTTGTTACTAAAAGTAATCGTAAGCGGTCATGTGTTATTACTAAATGTAATCTTAAGCGGTCATGTGTTGTTTCTAAAAGTATTCTTAAGCGGTCATGTGTTGTTACTAAAAGTAATCGTAAGCGGTCATGTGTTGTTACTAAAAGTAATCCTAAGCGATTATGTGCTTTTCATGTACAGGCATGTTTTGCTTCATTAACCTTCCTTTGACAATTCCATTTCGCAACTCCTTAAGTTTTGTGTATGAATCATAGATCAGACTTATTTTCCTCCGTTAAATGGCAACCATCTCTCTAGGTACACCTTTACCATTTTTATCCGTTGTCCCCCAACTTTCTGGCATTCTTGAAAAGGAGGCTTTGTCAATAAATAACCTCCCTTTCTAAGAAATCCCCACATGTATTACATATGCTATAACAATACCCTATTTGTCTTGGCATCCTTCCTAAGCAGTAAGTAACACTTTTTTGTCGCACGCTTGGCATGATAAAATGTATTACTGCAGTGGCAACACTGCACATTCCTTTCTCTACTAAAGATGTAAAGCGTTAGGTAGGGAAAAGGCTACAACGAAATTTCAAAAGAAGGCTAAAAGTGTCAGATTAGAAGAGTGTGAGACTGTTGTTGGCGCGAAGCGCCAGAAAAATTTAGTTTAGGGCTCTGAAATAACCGTTTTCTAATGTAAGAAGGGGGAAGAAATACGGGCATGTGAAAAAGGCTACTTTTTGCCTTCGAAAGCTTATTTCAAGTATATAATGTTTAAGCTTCGAAATATATAAAACTTGGCGTACACTAGTTTATGTAAATTCATGTCGAAATGGACTTTGCTATCGTTAACCAACAACGACACTAAGTAGTAATTTTTAATACTGTCATTGAAGAATGTTAAGGTAAATCATATTTCCAGTGTTATGCAGGGTTGCAACATCGTATCGTTCCCTGTATGATAACTGAAAAATTGAACGACTTTTTGGTAGAAGGTAGCAAAACTTCTAGGAAATGTGAAATAATGGGAAAACATACCAAAACACTGCACTATTTGTCCAGTCAACGTTTCTTTGCTATTTTCTATGATTATTTCACATTCCTACTTTATTACGTATCCCTACATGTGATATTCTCACATTTATCTATTATATATCACCTCCCTGTGATGTTTTTATCTTACCAATAGTTCTGGTTCCGCTGTATGAATTAGTTGTTATTCTATAATTCATTGAGTCATGTTAGAGTTGTGAAATAGTTGGAGATAGTCGTTGAGTTCAAGCTACGTTTCCTATTTTTGTTCGTATTCTAATCAACCTTGTGTGCTCTCGCATGACACTACATTTCGAATGTCTTCAACTGTCAAACTCGGCATGTGAAAAATAGTCATTAGATGTAACAACTTCTTAGACAAGTGTAGGAGGAGAAAGAGAAAGGACAAAGTGGTAGTACAGAAAGGATGAAGGAGAAGCATGCAAAAAAAAGGTTATATAATAGAGGGATCAAGTTAAAGCAAGAATAGATAAAATCTAGTGGAAGCAACAAAGTAGAGGAAATATAGAAGCAAAAGGGATGACCATGTACAAGGAGAAGGAAGAAAAACCAAGGATCTAGAGGAGAAAATTATAATTGATTAATGAAATTAGGAAGAAAGGTGAAAGCAGGAAGAAGAACTATCTGCAAAAAGAGAAAAATATGAAGATGCACCAAATAAAAAGATCTAGAAGGAGAACCGAGGAACTAGTAGAATGTGGAAGAGAAAGGAAAGAATCTACTAGGAAAAAGGAAGAAGGATCTCTAAATGAATAATGAAGATAGGAAGGATGAGATTTTGGTAAAAAGAAGAGCGAAACAGAATAATGTCTTTATAGAGAACTTCTTATAAGAAGGGAAGACGGAGGAAATGGATCTACTAGGAAAAAGGAAGAGGAATCTATCTGAATAATGAAGATAAAAAGGAGGAGATTCTTGTAAAAAGAAGAGAGAAACAGAATAATGTCTTTACAAAGAACTTCTTATAAGAAGGGAAGACGGAGTATATGGATCTACTAGGAAAAAGTAAGAAGCATCTATCTGAATAATGAAGATAGGAAGGTGGGGATTTTGGTAAAAGTAAGAGAGAAGCAGAATAATGTCGTTATAGGGAACTTATTATAAGAAGGGAAGACGGAGTAATTGCATCAACTAGTATAAAGGAAGAAGGATCTATTTGAAAAAAGGAGCAAGAAGGAGGACATTCTGGTAAAATAAAGAGAGAAACAGAATAATGTTTTTATAAAAAACTTCTTATAAGAAGGGAAATGGGGAGAAAGGATCTATCGAAAAATGGAAGAAGAATCTCTAAATGAATAAAGAAGATAGGAAGGAGGAGAGTTTGGAAATAAGAAGAGAGAAACAGAATAATGTCTTTTTAGAGAACTTTTTATAAGAAGGTAAGACGGAGTAAATGGATCTACTAGGAAAAAGAAAGAGGAATCTATCTGAATAATGAAGATAGGAAGGAAGAGACTCTGTTAAAAGGAAAAGAGAAACAGAATAATGTCTTTATAAAGAACTTGTCATAAGAAGGGAAAATATGAAAATGGATCTACTAGGAAAAAGGAAGAAGAATGTCCAAATGAATAATGAAGATAGGAAGGAGGAGATTCTTGTAAAAAGAAGAGAGAAACAGAATAATTCGTTATGGCGAACTTACTATAAGAAGGGAAAAGAGGAAATTGGATCTACTAGGATAAAGGAAGAAGAATCTATGAAAATAATAAAGATAATAGGGTGGACATTCTGGCAAAGGGAGGAGAGAAACAGAATAATGTTTTTTTAGCGAACTTATTATAAGAAGGGAAAAGAGGAAAATGGATCTACAAGGATAAAGCAAGAAAGATCTATCTGAATAATGAAGATAGGAAGGTGGGATTCCGGTAAAAGTAAGAGAGAAACAGACTGATGTCTTTATCTGGAACTTATTATAAGAAGAGAAGAAGGGGACAAACGGATCTACTAGAAAAAAGGAAGAAGAATCTATCTGAATAATGAATATAGGAAGGAGGAGGATCTAGTAAAATAAAGAGAGAGATAGAATAATGTCTTTCTAGGGAACTTATTATAAGAAGGGAAGAAAGAGGAAAAGGATCTACTAGGAAAATGGTAGAGGAATCTATCTGAATAATGAGAATAGGAAGGATGAGATTCTGGTCAAAGGAAGAGAGAAACAGGATAATGTCTTTATAGAGAACTTTTTATATGAAGGGAAAAGAGGAAAATTGATCGACTAGGATAAAGGAAGAAGAATCTATGTGAATAATGAAGATAGGAAGGACGAGATCCTGCTAAAAGGAAGATAGAAAGAGGATAATGTCTTTATAGAGAACTTCTTATAGGAAAGGAAAACGGAGGAAATGGATCTGCTAGGAAAAGGTAAGAAAAATCTATCTGAATAATGAAAATAGGAAGGAGGAGATTCTGGTTAAAGGAAGAGAGAAACAGAATGATGTCTCTATAAAGAACTTATTATAAGAAGGGAAGACGGAGGAAATGGATCTACTATGATAATAGATGAAGAATCTATCTGAATATTGAAGATAGGAAGGAGGGATTCTGGTGAAAGGAAGAGAGAAACAGAATAATGTCATTATTGAGAACTTATTATAAGAAGGGAAAAGAGGAAAATGGATCTACTAGGAAAAAGGGAAGAAGAATCTCTAGATGGATAATGAAGATATGAAGGAGGAGATTCTGGTAAAAAGAAGAGAGAAACAGAATAATGTTTTTATAGAGAACTTCTTATAAGAAGGGAAGACGGAGGAAATGGATCTACTAGGAAAAAGGAAGAGGAATCTATCTGAATAATGAAGATAAAAAGGAGGAGATTCTTGTAAAAAGAAGAGAGAAACAGAATAATGTCTTTACAAAGAACTTCTTATAAGAAGGGAAGACGGAGTATATGGATCTACTAGGAAAAAGTAAGAAGCATCTATCTGAATAATGAAGATAGGAAGGAGGAGGATCTTGTAAACGGAAGAGAGAAACAGAATAATGTCTTTATAGAAAACTTCTTATTAGAAGGGAAGACGGAGGAAATGGATCTACTAGGAAAAGGGAAGAAGGATCTATCTAAAGAAAAAACCAGGAAGGAGGAGATTCTGGTAAAAGGAAGAGAGAAACAGAATAATGTCTCTATAAAGAACTTATTATAAGAATTGAAAGAAGGGAAAAGAATCTACTATGATATAGGAAAAAGAAACTATCTGAGGAATGAAAGTAGGAAGAAAAGAAAATCTGGCGAAAGAAAGAGATAAACAGAATAATGTCTTTATGTAGAACTTATTATAATAAGGGAAGAATGCGACAAACGGATCTACTAGGAAAAAGTAAGAAAAATCTATCTGAATAATGAAGATAGGAAGGAGGAGATTCTGGTAAAAGGAAGAGAGAAACAGAATGATGTCTCTATAAAGAACTTATTATAAGAAGGGAAGACGGAGGAAATGGATCTCCTATGATAATAGATGAAGAATCTATCTGAATATTGAAGATAGGAAGGAAGGATTCTGGTGAAAGGAAGAGAGAAACAGAATAATGTCATTATAGCGAACTTATTATATGAAGGGAAGAAGAGGACAAACGGATCTACAAGGTAAAAGGAAGAAGAATCTATCTGAATAATGAATATATGAAGGAGGAGGATCCGGTAAAAGAAAGAGAGAAACATGACAATGTCCTGATAGAGAACTTATTATAAGAAGGGAAGAAGGGGACAAACGGATCTACTAGGAAAAAGGAAGAAGAATCTATCCGGATGAAAGTAGGAAGGAGGAGGATCTAGCAAAAGGAAGAGAGAAAGAGAAAGATGTCTTTATAGAGAATTTCATATAAAAAGGGAAGAAGGAGGAAATGATCTACTAGGATTTGGGAAGAAAGATCTATCTGAATAATGAATATAGGAAGGAGGAGATTCTGATAAAAGGAAGATAGAAAGAGAATAATGTCTTTATAGAGAACTTATTATCAGAAGGGAAGAATGAGGAAAAGGATCTACTAGAAAAATGGAAGAAGGATCTATCCGAATAATGAAGATAGGAAGGAGGAGATTCTGATAAAAGGAGGATAGAAAAAGAATAATGTCTTTTTGGAGAACTTCTTATAAGAAGGGAAGTCGGAAGAAATGGATCTACCAGGAGAAAAGGAAGAGGAATCTATCTGAAGAAAAACCAAGAAGGAGGAGATTCTGGTAAAAGGAAGAGGGAAACAGAATAATGTCTCTATAAAGAACTTATTATAAGAAGGGAAAGGGTGAAAAAAATCTACTAGGATAAAGGAAGAAGAACCTATGTGAATGATGAAGATAGGAAGGAGGAGATTCTTTTAAAAGGAAGAGAGACACAGAATAATGTCTTTATTGAGGACTTCTTAAAAGAAGGGACGACGGAGGAAATTATTCTACTAGGAAAAAGGAAAAAAAATCTGTCTGAAAAAAGGCCAGGAAGGAGGATATTCTGGTAAAAGGAAGAGAGAAACAGAATAATGTCTCTATAAAGAACTTAATATAGGAAGGAAAAAGGGGGGAAAGGATCTACTAGGAAAAAGGAAGAGGAAACTATCTTAATAATGAAGGTAGGAAGGAAAAGAATCTGTTAAAAGGAAGAGAGACGGAGAATGGTGACTTGATAGAGAACCTATTATAAGAAGGGAAGAAAGAGGAAAAGGAGCTACTATAAATAAGGAAGAAGGATCTATCCGAATAATGAAAATAGGAAGGAGGAGGATCTTGCAAAAGGAAGAGAGAAAGAGAAAAATGTCTTTGTAGAGAATTTGGTATAAGAAGGGTAGAAGGAGGAAATGATCT
>JAAAKL020008430.1:0-15930 GCA_010016065.2 Carybdea cf. marsupialis auct. non (Linnaeus, 1758)
CCCAAAAAAAAATCACAACCCAACAACAACAGATCATTCCCGAGGGCGTGTCTGAAAAAAGGTGATGTTGTCTGAAAGCAAACAAAAATGCAACTTCCTATAACTATTTCAGAGTTAGATTTTATTAAAATATAGAACAAAATAGCACTATTTTGTTTGCTTAGTATCTACGTCACGAAAAACCGGCAAGATTTAAACATTCTGCTAAAGAAGTATCCTGATTTTGAAGGCAAACGGTAAAATAACACAAAAGTTTAACAACACAACCTTGACAAATAATGACCCAGATAAATGACAAGTCAGGCATCTTAACTACCATATTTATAGACAATAGTTCCTTATAATTTTAGTGCTGGAATGCAGTAATGAAAGAATGACATATGTTAGTACTGAGAGCCGTACAGTTGTAAAGTTAAATGGGGTGGGCTATAAAAGATTTCCTTGGGCAAACTCATAGAGGAACAATGTCCGATCAGAATCAGATGATTCGTTCATATGTTAAACCACGGTTTTTAAAATGCGATCCTTGATAACCCTCGTCAATCAGCAAGCCATGCTGGCATACTCAGTTTTTGTATCCTTTTAGCCTCAAATTTCGTATTAAAATGTGACTAATAGTTCAAACCAGGGGAAACTTAGTGAGTTTAAATTTGTTTTGACAAATTTGTTTTGAATATAAAGATAGCATAGTGTACCTTAAAGTCCTTTTGACGATATACAACCTACCACATCTAGTCACCTACAAGAAAAATTTAGTTACACACTGAAAAACTAATTTGGATGCCACTACTTTAAACTCATTTGGACACTAACCATCGAGGGCTTGGACACTAAGCAAATCTCAGAACCTAAAAAGAGCTTTCAAAAGCGTTGGCTGGCTTTGTACACTTTTATCCCACTCTTCACCTGTCATTTATGACCTTAAGTTCATCACTTCTGTTTTACTCTTACGTCGCTGAAAAGTGAATTTGAGGTACCCATCGATTGTTACACCAACAGATTAAAGACATATTTGACATCAAAACTTTATTCTTTATTTTTCCTGTAATTCCCTGCACATTTTTCTAAACAGCAGTGACGGGGAAAGTCATCATGACGAAGAATTCGAAATTTATAAGAGCGTGGAAAGTATAAGTGTCATGTCTGCTGTCGCAAGAAAACCATTTTCGTATATCTGTAAACAGTATTAACGTTATCTAGAATCGAATTATTTTATTTTATCATAGCGGAAGTATTCGATCGAAACCACGAAATTGAAGCTGGCAACCACGCAGCTAAGCTGACATGACGGGAAATTTCCAAAAAGTCGTCCATTTTTCAAATCATTGAGGACGGCACTGAACTCAAGGAAGGTGAGCTACATAATGAAATGACAAACTCAGAGAGATTGAGCAAGATCTACGGTTAAGGGTCCGAGTTTTCATTTGAGGATACACATTACACACTTGCAGCATCGCATTCCAGATCTCCTATTTGTTTAAGAAATGAGAGTATGCGGAGGAAGTAGGTTTAGGGCTTCAGCATACGTATTGGGTTTGCAAAAGTACGTTATAAATGGCTACAAAATGCAAAGCGACTTTTGATATACTATAATGACAGTAAGAGTTTCATATTTACTATTGTTTACTGCAACTGAGCCGATGCAAGCACAAAAAGTGTTAAATTGACTAAAGACTCTTCGATTGCTAAGGCACTTCGTAGGCATTGATTTATTAATGCCTCCGATTCCTCAAAATCTTTGTTCGGAGGTACAGAGGAGTGTGAAAATTCAACAAAATATGCAACATCCTCCTGGATAGTCATTCAACCTAAGAATAAATAGTAAAGATCTAAGAGCAATTCTGAATCTCTACTAGAAACAGAGAGCAGCAATAACAGTTAAATAAAACATTGACGAGTTTGTTAAGATCTGAAGTGGTGTAAGGCAGAGTAGCATTGCTTCGACTCTTTCAGTCAATAGATGGACTGCTGAGAAATATAATCGATGGATACAGCCTTAACAACTTAAGGTATTGCTATGATCCTATGCCGATGGGATTATCTAAAGAAGATTTGCAGAAACCCTTAACAAACGGATTTGAAGAAGGTAGAGATTATGGATTGTTAACCATAAAAAGAAATAAGAATGTGTTTAGGACTAGCGGAAAAGCGGACAGGACTATACAAACAAGTAGAATGTCATCATAAAGTAAAGTATACAGAGTCTTTAAGTTTTGAGCGAGTAGGGTAGCATCAAGTAACAGTTAAACTCGAAGTCAGGAGCAGGATTTTTCTCAGAAAATTGCCAGGCTTTTGGAGATGACAAGTTCGCAGATTGAAAATATTGGAATAACAAACAAAAAATTGCAGGAAAGATCCAGTATGCTGCAAACGTTGCACACATAATATTTAAATATTTAAAAGATTATGGTTTCTATCATTTGAGGGGGGGGGAGGGGTCATCTGAAAATTATATATAAGAGCTGTTTGTTAAGAAAGTGGATTGCCCAAATATGTAGATCCAAAAGGAATTGCGTAGGTTTAATCTTTCACCATATTTTGTTGTATTGAATTAAACAAGTTAACGTCAGTAATCCTTGCGTTCATAACACTTTTATTCTCATAAACAAGATAGAAAGCTAAAGATTGAGAAGACAACAAAGATTACCATTCCAGAATTATATTGCGTGCTTGTCCTTACATTAATGACAGCATTCGTATGTAGGGTAAGATAACAAAAATAAGAAATTCGATTTGTCTCGACTGATCTATTACTTCCACAAATTCTGAGTTAAAAATTCTTAACTACACTCTTTGCAACTACACCTAGCACGTGGTTATGCATACAAGTTATACTGAGATTGCCAAACTCTGTGTAAGTGCTACCGACAAAGGCGAACAATTTCACAACAATTTTGATAAAAATGGGCAAGTACAACAGGCAAAGAATTCATGAAATGAGGAAAGCAACTGAGGCCTTGGGAGGGATATGATCACCATTGGTTTAGAACGGGGCAGTTAGATGGAAAGAAAAGGCACATATATATATATATATATTTTATAAAAACTTTTGAACGTAAATGAAGAATCCTCTAACTCTTGCAGATACTATTAACTTGTTCAGATTTACACCCGTGATTTCCTAATAAGGCATATCTTTCAACCGTTTAACTTCACATGCTGCTGGACCTGTTAGTCGCCTTCAGATGGTGTGGATTGTCACTAAGTCTTTACTAAAATAAACACAAAGGCTAGATCAAAATGGAATTTACATCGATGGAAGGACGAAGATTTGTTTCAATTATGTTCTCGAGGGTATCTATGAAGAACCCTATTCATTAGGTGTAACGGTTTTTCTCACGTCACAGGTAATAAAAGCGCCATCAAAATAAAATGAATCGGCGTGACTGTGTGAATCCCCGTAATTTTTCATCTTGCATCTATCAGGACCTGAATACATGTCTTGTTTTAATAATTTCACACACAAAAAGCTGCAGAAAATCCGCATAGTAGAGAAGAAATTTTTATTACAATTCATCATCAGATCTTCAAAAAAATTTTACAAAATATCAAAAAGTTAACGGAAGTAATAATTAGTTTTAGTTGTATATCAAAGGCCTACTTTAGTAAGCTTATCAAGTATAGAATTTTCTGGGACGTTGCTATGCCTTAAAGAAAAACACCTCACAACAAAAACACCGTCATGGTCAGCTTAGCTGCAGGGCCAATTTTCGTGCTGCCATCAATGGCCTTAGTGGAAGACGTCTGAGGAAAACCGCAACGACGGAGAGAGAGGGTAATGCCCTTTAAACGCAAATTGTAAAGCTTGAAATTTTGTAAGCAAAGCCAAAGATACTGTGAAGAACACTGATTTACATAGGGAGGGGTAGGGGGGATATTACAATGTGAAGAATTGGGTCTAATTTTTATATCTAAAAAGTTTTAACAGATAGATTGAAAGTTCGAGTTATTAAATACAGAAAGGACTTGAAAGACTGTTGAATGGAAAGTGTACAAATCAAAACTAGAGAGAGGCATGGAGTAATACTTAAACTACATAGCATTTTGAACTGACGGAAACACTTTTTGCTTTTTAGGATTGTCTGACTACATATTTAAGGAAAGCACCACAATTAATCACGACAAGGAGAGAATTACGCCAAAAGCATACACGGAAGTTGGTCGTCTTCAATGTACCATTTTGGCCAAACTTTATTCTAGAAAAAGTTGAATGTCAGGGAGAATGCCAAGCAATAAGTTAGCCATTACGTCAGTTTAAAGAATGATGATGAGTATGAAATTGCAAAACGTTCTTGCTTGCTTGAAATCAGACCATTTCAAATTAAATTGTGCGAATTAAGACGCAAGCATACCTTACCTTACTTTATCATACTTTACCTTCGAGATAAATTTTCCTGAGGCCTCTTGTAATGTTTTTCTTTAAATCAGTCATAAAATCGCAATGCACTTTGTGTCCACGTTACATGCATCTGAAGCAAACCGACACTAAACTGTACGACGCACTGTGAGTAGAACAAGATGTTCCATTCTTTATCTGCTATATTGGCCGGATCCGAAGCTATGTGCTCCCATCCGACACCGTC
Organism: Carybdea cf. marsupialis auct. non (Linnaeus, 1758); assembly: GCA_010016065.2. Lineage (NCBI taxonomy): Eukaryota > Metazoa > Cnidaria > Cubozoa > Carybdeida > Carybdeidae > Carybdea > Carybdea cf. marsupialis auct. non (Linnaeus, 1758). The sequence goes on from JAAAKL020008430.1 coordinate 4,584, forward strand.
TGTAAATAGAAATTAATGTATTTTTTAAGCGTCAGACGGCGTCTCCCTATATCTGACCAATAAGTATACATCATTTTGTGCAAAGTACGTTAAATTATCGAGAGTGTGAGTGCACGGGCTTCGAAGCCACGTTGCCGTGTTGGCTCCTCATGGAACAAAACTACAATCGTATTGGAAACGGTTGTGGTTTTAACTACAAACTGGTATAAGGGGGGAAACAGTGCCGGATCGAGAAAGGAAAACATAATAATGGCATAAAGAGTCGACGATGGCTTTTTAAAATCCTACGCAATGGAGGAATCTGACAGACAATGCTTGGCACGCGAGAGGCCAGTGCAGAATCAAGTTTGAAGTTTTGTTTCGGTTCGGATGATCGAGCATGTTACTCCCGCATGATTTAAAGTCTAAGTATTATTATATTTTGCTTTACTAAGAAATAAAATTATGTATATGGTGATAAATTAAAATGGCCATCCACTATTAGTTTGTAATCATTTTAACAAGTAATTCCAATATGAAATCTAAGTTTGGAAGTCAACAGTTTATGTTATGTAATGTAGCTTTATTTCGTTGCAATAGGGAACGAAAAGAAAGAGAAATGCACAGCGTAATAACACTTATAATTGTCGGTAAACTACCATGATAATTATTCCTTTAGAAGGTAAAAAGAAACGTAAAGTATTATCTTTTTTACGATTCCAAGGCTGAATATGATTAATTTCAAATCGTATGTTCGATGGGATATCAAAGAATCAATAAACGAAAACTTGTTATTTTTTTACCGAAATATAGACATGAGTCCCTGAGAGATTAAGTTTGATAAGATGAAATTGAAATAGAAACTATATCACCAACAGGATTTGTTCTGGCCACGATCCTGGCTCATGATACACCAACAGTGGCTATTGACTTCCACCTTTACGCAGTTTTAGAGACTAGCCTCTCTACGCCTTGTGACTTGATCATGGAAGGACTGCCATCCGATCCTACACTGCTTTTTACAAAATTGACATTAGATACTGGCTCAGTGGATCACTAGTTAGAACTGTGTAAGAGCTGAAAAGCAAACGGCATCAACCGTAGTCGAGAAATGGTAATATTTTTTTTTAAATTTCAATGCCATTTATTTGTTTATTCCATTCATAGCATTCTCAATGTTGTCGCCCCGCTAGCTTATTGGGGACAGCGAGATTTCTGGGTGGATTTGCAAAGAAATAACAGCAACTACCACTACAGAAAAATAAAAATATAAAAAAAAATAAAAAAAGATAATATCAATAATAACATTCATTTATACAGGGTAAGCTTGCCTGAAAAAGAATGCTGTTATCAATAAGGGTCCTGTCGAAAATAAAATAATATAGAATATAATAAATAAACAAATAAATAGAGTAAAATATTACACTAAATATAAGTTCTACTACGGTCAGGTTTCCTTCATGCTAAAAGTTTCCTTTAAGTTTCAAGGTCCTCTTTAATCCTCGATTTAAAAACAATCAACAAATTCAAGGAGCAGATTTCATGTGAAAGTTCGTTAAAACAACGGGAGTCTTGAAAGAAAATAGCCTTTTTTTCAGTTTCGGTTCTTACAAGGGCGAGTCTAAGTATCAATTTTCCACTTATCGTGTCTGTCAAGTTTTATTGCATATGTACTTATTGCGATTATGGCTGATTCATTGGAAGTATTTGAAAATGACCACACACACCTTCAATTTTTTGTTTCTGTTGATATAAATTTATATTCGCCTTTTGCAGCGTAATATGATCCGTAAATAATTTTCTTCCCTCAATTTTGAAGATTTTCAAACCTTTTGCGCATGGTGTCTGATGATTTCACAATCGGAGTTGAACAGTAAAGTATTGTTGGCAAGATGAATGAGTCGTACGCACATTTAGCAGCAGAAGTAAGATAGAAGTAGAAGTAGTAGTAGTGACTCCGTTACCCTAGATAAAAGCTTTAATCGGCCAGTTGCCAGTAAGATTCTTTTTATCAGTATAAGAAAAAAACACGCTGAAACACACCAAACACATTTATTCTCAAAATATAAAAGTGCCCATCATTTCCTTACAATATGGAATGAAAAAAGTATAAATTTGAACAGAACTCCGACGAAAAAAGCACAGAAATCCAGTAATGGTGCTAAATTATTGAACGGCGACAGAAACAGACAACACTCTACGCATCCGTCCATAAATGTGTTAAGCACATTTAACCACCGACGTCGTGAAGTGAGTGGCCGAGTCGTATTGGACCTTGCTTCATAATAATCAACCCTAGTTCATCCTTAGATCTGGAAAGCTTTGATACTTCTCTTTGGCACAGTCACGGGGTCTGTCCAGCGGATTTTGGGTAATCTGTGCAGACGGAAGCTCTGGAAGTGTTTGGATGCTCTCTCTATGTCACACTTTTGTCAGGCTGAATATGCTTCGTAGATACGTGAATGATACAAGTGGATGTGGTCTACTCGGTAACGTGCACTGTACATGACTAAGCAGGCTCCCTGGGTGATAGAACAGATAGAGCTGCACAAACAATGTCAGTTGATGTCGATATAAAGAGATACCTTATTCAACGTTTCTTTTCCGTATAGCTTGTTTTAAATTTTGTAATCAACAAATTGTTTGAAAACTAACATGTAGCTTTCAAGAGACATTCATCTCCCTTGATCACCAGATTCAAAGTGAGGCTAATGAGGCTGACCGAGATCACCAACAGGTGGCACATGTGACCTTAGAAGGTTGTCCAAGAAGTGGGGTAGGTAGTATCTCCCTTTGCCGACAGTCAGGGTAGGTTAGTTGACTTTTATGGGCATGGCTTCCTTAACTCCTATTTCTAACCACCGGGACTCTTGATCTACGACTGATGCTGTTTAAACGTCAATGTAATGAACAGGGTGTGTAGCATGAGTGTGGTGAACAATTTCTGACTTGTCGGCTGAGCTGGGCTGGGAGTGCTCCTGAAACCTGGAATTGAAAATCCTTTCAGTTCATGTGGATACAAATCAGCAGCTTGACCTTCATTCTCGGGTTTCCTATCTGCATCTTCGTTACTCGCCAAAATATGTTTGCGCTACGGATGACCGTGTTCAAGTGTAAGCATTAGATGTATGATACAGTGGCATCACCCGAGGAGATGATGATAGTATAGCCGTAGGGTATTGGTATGCAGCGCGTAATATTAAATCCTTTCTTCGTGGAGGAGTGACTATTTTGCAGATTGATAAGCCTTGAAGATTTTTACTCGTAATCAAGCCGACTAATACGTGCACGAACTTGGGAAAGATTCCAAAATACGTGGAGTATCAGGGAGACGATCTTGCATACATGTACATACTGAGGTAAACTATTGACTTCTGCTAACCAAGGAGATCTGCTGACTAGCCTGACTATCAATTTAAGATGATGGTCACGTTTATGCTTTGTATGAGTCTCAGTCTTCCCTTAGAATTTATTGCTACTAACGAAAGACATATGATAATCTAGACGAGTAAATGTCGGAAACGTGATATTATTGTGTACAACTCATTATAGGGTAAACCGCGGAAACATGGAAGATGGATAACTCTGCGGTCATTTAACCTTCTGTGCTTTCTGATGAGTTCAGGGCATGAGGTTTTCACCTGTTTTTACAAGGAAGCGCTTGAAAATGAGTGAAACAAACTGGTATTCTGCCTACTGAAGGCTGCACTTTTCCATATCGACCATCTTGAAATCCACATCATCCTATTTAAACGTGTGAATCTGGTAAGCTTGATAGCATGTAACCCACTTTCATTGTCTAGAGATGAACCCGTGTGTACACTAAAGTCGCGCCGAGATAATTCACGTTGGAGAAATGCCTATTATAAAATGAGGTACTCAGCTAATCTGATAAAGTTTAGATAAAAGGAAAAGCTTATGCAAATGATGATAACTGCTGTACCATAGAAATTCTATTCGTTATACGAGGGAAAGATTTGAATCCAAATTACACTAATGCTTTTGCATTAAACCCCTATTTGCACTCAATTCTGTACAAAGGTACTAACTGCTAAGCTGGTTTCCGCTCTTTGTGACTGTTGGTACACTGATGGGACGTTAACGGCTTTTATTTTGCTGGTGGTAAAGCAGACGGACATCCAAGTCAGCGAGCGGCAGTCATGAATGCTTTAACATTTCTACAATGTTTGGTGATATTCCAGATGCAGATCATTTCTACGTGGTGTCGATATTTTACTTACACGTCAGGGTAAGTTGCGTCTTTCTGGTTGTTGTTGTACAAGGTTTGAGATGGTTTTTTGTATGTTGCGGTGCTTTTAATTTAGAGCAAACTGCATTCATATTGAGGCAATGTTATAGCGATTACCCAGGTTAGTTTGATTGATAACCGCTACAAACTGAAGCAATCTTGACCATATCAACATGGACCTTTTAAAGCTAGCAATGTAGTCATACACCATCCAATCGATGTTTTATAAGAATAGATAATGGCATTTTTGTAATGTACGGAAGTAAGAAGAGGACGGGAAATTATTATCGTAAGCACAAATGAGATTTTCGTAAACCTGAAGAAATTGTTACAATTTTCAACTTCACATTGACAAAGAGTGAGAATCTACATACATTTCGCAAGTGCTGATTTGATGATAATATGATAGTGTGTAGACGTTCGGCCTGTGACGAACATTCGGGAGCTGGCAGTCCAACGATCAACGCAAGCTAATCAAGTCTGAAGTTTTGGTGACCTTCAGGAATCAATGGCACCACGTTCCATCACAATTACTGAGGTATATACCAATTGTTGTGTGTACAGACTTCGCTGAATGGATTTCTTTCAAGCGGAAGAAAATGATTTCTCATCATAAAGTTAAACTATGTCATAGTTTTCGTTCGTGCAAACTGTTCATTCCGAGCACTCGGTTGCCTAGTTAACGTCTTGACAATTCGTTCATGTGATGAAAGTTTATATAGATTTTGCGGCTCTCCCACAGAAATGGCAGTTCTTCGCATCCACTTCAACAATACCAGCAATTTGTTATTTCCTCCTTCTTTTTTCGTGGTTAGAGCAAGGCCTTTTTGTCATTATTGTTTGAAAGTAATTTCATTACATATTTCAATAAAGAAGATTACGCCAAAAAAGGAAACTATAGATCTGAAGAAGTCAGCTATATCGAAATGTTGTCCTAAGGATAGTTTCCTTTTTTGGCGTAATATTCCTTACTGTTTGCCGGCGTATTATTCACCTTATCAGGAAAAAAAATGAATTTCCATGAGAGGTAGGATAAAGTCTTTGCGATATTATTATTTTCTAGAAGTCTCGGTTCAAAGAACTTGTTACTTTTCTGCCTACTCTGGGATTATTTATCTGCCCCCCCCCCCTAACAAACCCCCACTATGTACACAAGGCCCTGTAGTTATAGAATTGGTGCATATAGAAACAAAAAGTTAACAATGAACGTAGTCACTGTCTTATGTTGTTTGGATCTGGTTAAGAAAGTAACAGATAGCATGCAAGTGAGTCCGTTTTATACCCAGCGGCCCTAAGCATTGTTGACTGGGTTTTCGCTGCCTTAGTAGTCCTGCAAAATATTTGACCTCTTAATTTTTCTGTTTATGATTAGCTATATTATTCATAATGAAAAACCTTATTGGAACCAAAAATATTCAACAGCATCATCGCAACGTAGAATTTATTTCTGATTTCCAACTGAGATTCTCTGAAAATAAACCAAACGCATCTGAAGATCACATATTTCGCTGTTTCTTATCCCCTACAAAACATGGATGGAATGACTGTCTCTAGGATCAGGAAAGAAAATGACCAATTTGGCCTAACAACCTTCAGACTAAGTTAAATTTATATGCCCTGTATCAACAGACGTTGTTTGATGGCAAATATGTTTCATATATGTACCAGACGAGAGAATCGATCGAATAAAATCGAACAGGTAACTGTAATATACTTCGGGGGGAAGGTGAGGAGAAAGTAAAATTGGTTAAATACCATTTACATGTAGAACAAACTTGCAAACAATAATCGATAATCATAATGAAGTGCATATTAATGACAGTAGCGTAGCCAGGTGTGTGCTTGGTATGTTAACCACACCCTAGGAGAGGACTTCAAGGTAAAATAGCATACCCTAGTGTAAGTCTTCTACATGTTTTGTAAAACTGCATCCTGGACTCTCGGGTGGGGGTGGGTGGGGGTGCCAGACACCGGTAAATTTTTTCAAGGAGCATGCTCTAAAAATGCTCATACGTAATCAGCAAACCCAAAAAAGATGACCTAGTTACGCCACTGATTAATGATGGTGCCTTTGTCCCTGTCTTTAACAAAACAGAAATCCAGGCACTCGTGATAATTTTCACACTTATAATTATAACTATGTTATTACCTAATACTACATATGTATACGGATATATACGGCTATTAGTTTGCATTAATACATGGAAGTAATGATTAATTTATCCGCAGCTGGTATCCGATGTAATCATAATATCGATGTTTGGTTGATTTTGCCTTATGTTCAGAAATGTCATTTTATCGACATTGGGCCGACGTCGTTATTTTAATGCCAAAACTAGTCGCCTTACCGACATTCAATCGACGTCAATCGAACGTCGTTATTACATTACAAGTAAAATGTGTCTCGCCTACATTTAATCGAGGTCGATTCGACGTATTCATTCCAAGTGATGGCTTTCCCGATCTCGGTTCGACGTCATCTCGACACTGTTATCAATTGTCAGATGTTGATGAGTAACTATTTAGATGCAAAGCAAGAATTGATTGTCTTATCGGAATGATATCAACGACAATCCATCGTCGTTATTACTTTACATACATCGTATCGACGCTACACCGACGTTATTATTTCAACCTAACAATCGATCGTGTCACCACGAATAAATCTACTTTAATCCAATCGTTATTTTGACGCAAATTTCGGTTGTCTTAATGACATTAGATCCAAGTCAATACAATGTCGGTATCTCTACGTAACATTTTGCTGCTTTAACGGCATCAACTTGACCTTGTGTTTTCCGTTGTAATTTTTTTAAACTTTAGAACGTGTTCTGAAAGTATTCCTACACTAAGAAGGATAGTCTTTAATTATTATGGTCATTGATTGGCCCGTTCTTTCACAATCAAAATGTTAGACCCTCTCCTACTCGAGCTTTCATCACAACTTATTCTCATTGGGACGAGGTTTTTTGAAGTCCCCCAATGTAGCTTTGCAGCGGTATGTTCCATGGTATTGATCGTTGACCCTTGGTATAGCTTACATTTGTTACTATCCTTTCCTTGTAAAATGTTGACAAAAGTTTAAATATTTCTTGTTTATCATGGTCATCGGCCACCTCCTGTAAACATGCTATTGTGGCTAAATTATGTTTTATTTTCCATCTTTCCTTCAGATTTAGATATTTTTTTGCGAAAATCTTAAGAATCTCATTTTGATTTGTAAAGTACAAAATGAAGAAGGATAGAAAAGTGTAATCTGTTCTCCCTTTAGGAAGCCATTTATTAAATGGGAAAGCAACTCTAAAATCAGCCGTTTGCAGTTCCGGTTTTGGTCAATTTCCGACCACGCAACAACTTTTTAAACTGAAATTGAGCAGATCTGCATAACCTTAAAACATCCAAAAAGAAATTTTTAAATGACAATTTTTTATTTGAAAGCTTTTTTCGTCTGACCCTCCTCAGTGTACAGAGGAGATTGTTTTGTCATTGGAACCTTCCGGTCAATTACACAGTTCTAAAGGAACTGATGGGTAGAAACAAAGAAAATATGGCAGTCTGAGTTCTGATTGGCTACTCTGAAAGCACAGTTGGGTATAAACTTCATTCTTTCCTTTTCGTGTACCATCCTGACCATTTTGTGCTCGTTACTGTACCCAGAGGGAAAAGGCTACTATGTACAAAAGCGGTTTCCTTACTTTGTATTTTTTATTAATACCAATCACCAATCTTGTGATATTTTTGTTTTATACCTACAGAGGTATTGTATACAACACACCATTGTATAAACTTTACTTTCATTCAAAAGGAGGCCTTACTTGATGCAAACTTTTAATTCAGAATATACTGTCATATTGACTCCAAGTACTTCTTAACAAAATAAAATGCTAGAAATTTCTATTAAATTTAATGTGAATCATATCAATAACTACTTTTAACTTATTTAAAAGCTGAGATGGACGGTCGATTAATAAAAGTAGTTTCCTACTAATTCGAGATAATGTTCAAGTCAGTGGCGGTTTTAGTAGGAGGCGGACAGGGCCATGGCCTGAAGCCCTGCACCTGTAGGGGACAAGCGCCTTAAAGCTTACAAAAAAAGATGTCTGACTGCCCATATTACTCTAATGGAAGTGAAAGTGAAAACTCGAACTGTATACACTGTAAGGAATAAAATGTCTCAGGAACTTCCGCAGTACGATCATGTCTGAACTGCCTTGCAATGCATGACATCATAGGGCCCCGTAAACTTTTTTTCAGCGCAGGGGCCCGCATCCTTCAAAACCGCCACTGCCTAGAATGGTTAAAAAACCCAGATAGAAATATCCCTGCTGATTCAACATTTTCAAAAAGTAGGACAATTTCGAATTGATACCACATTTTAAGCCTCATGTGTGATAATTTTTTTCCTTGTTTTTAAAGACGGTATTGTTAACAGCATCGTTCTCAAGTACGTTAGAACCTTTGCAGAGGTTAAGGATTTTAAAAGGTTATTACGTACGGTAGTAATCTGTGATGTACAAACAACTGATCAGTGCAAAATTGGATCGTGTAAATCATGTCATGGAATCACCAAGAAATCTATAAAAAAGCCGACGAACCGATAATTGGATGCAAAGAAACTAACAGTTCATTTCAGCCGTAAACCAAAAATGTGAAATTAAGCTGAAGCCACCGTCTACACATGATAGGTTATTGAAGGAGGTCAGGATGAATAACCTGGGACATGCAACATGCAACATGCAACATGCAACATGCAACATGCAACGTGCAACATGCAACGGGAAACGTGCAACATGCAACATGCAAAAAGATAGGTTAGGTACGGCATCGGTCGCATCAAAGTACTCGCAAATCTTGCTTTCTTGGTGAAGTTAAACATATTCTCAGGATGCATCCCAGCCTGCTGTTATAATGCTTTCTTTCTGCAAGGCTAATTTAGGACACCTTAGAATGTGACAAGCGATGGTGAGCATGCGGAACTGATGTTTACAGCATTTCTACAAGTCATGCTTCAAAACGTTATGGGAACATGTTTATTCTGTACTCTTACCATCGACATTAGTGCGGTCGATTAAAGGATTTCTTACACAGTATTAAGTCGCTTTTGACCGTTAACATAACGGTCTTAACTGGGCGTACTTCGTTTAACTATCCCTACATGAAACGTGTTTGAAGTCTACAGATAATGTCGTTAAGCTCTAACAACATAGAGCACAATAGATCTTCTAGCAAGCAAGTGATCACGTCCTCTCTGACAGTTATAAGAGCAAGTCGTGTCTGGCTTGTCACTTCTGTAAACATCATTAAATGGGTGCTATGAGTTGAGAAGGGGATTAAATTAAGAAAAGACACAGACTATCTCGCTGAAAAAGAATACACACGCTTACACGGTATTATTGGCCAATCCTTACAAGAGCTGATCCCCGTCTTTACTACTATAGTGATACTCCGTCAGACAAGATAACCTCAACTCAGATAGAGTTAAGCAGCTTTTTGCAACATAAAGCATGCTCTACCATCTATGAATATGCAAGATTAAGATACTTCTTTGAAATATTGTATTTCAGGAAGAGTTTGTACTCGTGGGTTACTAATTGTCCCTGTATTTCCTCAAATTCCTCTTGACCGTTCAATCCTCTAATAGGCCTACCTGTTATTTACCATTATAGGATATCACTTTCTGCCCTAAAGTAATTTAGAAGTTTATGCTCGTAGAGTATGTGGTAAACTAATCTGGTCTATAACCACTTAATATGTGCATACAAGCCGTCAAGGATACTGATATCTTCGAGTAATAACTATCTTATTGTTCCAAAAACAAAAATCAAGATATTAGGCCATCGAGCTTTTGATATTAGTGAACCTATTCAATGGAACTAACTTACATCATGTATTAGACTTGAGGAGGATGTTGAAAAATTCAAAGCCTATACCAAAACGCATTTATTTAAGAGATATTTTAATCTTTAGGCAGTTTTACGTATTTCTGTGAAACAGACAATTTGAGCCTCTTTATATAATTGTTTTAACAAGCTGATACAGAAATTTGCTTGTCTTGAACTGTCAATGTACTTGTCTTTTATAAAATTTTGTAAATTTTAATATAGGTCGTTTTCCCAACGTTTTATGTAGCAGAGCTACAGAATACATTGGAGCGTTTTATAAATTGTGTTATTATCATTATTATTATTATCATTATTATTATTATCTAACGAGATGCAATTGAAAATATTCCCCCTTAACGACACAGTAAAAAATGTTTGTCAACTAACGGAACTTTCAATACGCTTTTAAGTACGCTATGTTTAAATGTTTAAATTCTAACACGTTGAGTTTTCCTATCACACGTAATGATATTGAAGTTCAGCTGAGCTTGCATGTAATCTAAAAATATTTAAGAGCAGATTTGTTTATTTTTTTTGCCTGATGATCGTGAATACGTGAAACTCGGAGTAGCGAATTTCCAAATCTCTTCCTTTAGTGTCTCTTTCTTTACTGCTCTGCATTTATGCATCGAGCACTCTCGTATGTTGAGATAATCTTCCTGATTATAGTTACATATATATACATGTATATACACAAGATATAAGTACTCAGGCAGACACACAAGCAGTCATAAACCACATAATATAGAACTCAATCTTGATAGATACTACTAAGCAGTGGTGAAGGAAAAGTGAAATACCGCAGTTAACTTAGGTGTCCCGTCCTAACTGCTGAAGTTCATCAGACCGCGAAATAAAATTCTTGAATTACACCATTAATTTATAATCTACCTTACTATACAATTACGAAGTCATGTCATTTGTCCTTGTATTTATTGGAAACAAAAGGATTCATGAGCCGGCATTTCGACACAAGCTTGGACCGTGTGTTCAGTAAGTTACCCTTAAGTAGCGGTTATAATTTGCAGACTTTTCGGTAATACATAGGTGACATTTTCGCTTGCCTAAACAAATATATGCATATGTACTAAGGTTGCTATAAATATACATAAATTTTGATATATCTATAGATATATAGATATATATATATAGTAGATATGTAACAAGTATATGTGGTGAATAACCATCCGCAAGAGTGCTCAATGCATAAGCGCAGAGCAATATAAGTAAATCACTA
>JAAAKL020008431.1:0-15925 GCA_010016065.2 Carybdea cf. marsupialis auct. non (Linnaeus, 1758)
TTTTTTAAAGGTGTTGGTGTTTTTCAAAGTGTTGGTGTTTCTCAAGGTGTTATTGCATTGCAAGGTGTTGATGTCTTCAAGATGTTGTTGTTTTTGAAGGTGTTGTTGGTTTTCAAGGTGTTGGTGTTTTCAAGGTGTTATTGTATTTCAAGGTGTTGTTGTTTTTCAAGGTGTTGGTGTTTTCAAGGTGTTATTGTATTTCAAGGTGTTGTTGTTTTTCAAGGTGTTGGTGTTTTTGAAAGTGTTGTTGTTTTTCAAGGTGTTAGTATTTTTCAAAGTGTTGGTATTTTTCAAGGTGTTATTGTATTGCAAGGTGTTTTTGTTTCTTAAGTTGTTGTTGGTTTTCAAGATGTTGTTGTTTTTCAAGGTGTTGTTGTTTTTCACTGTGTTGTTGTTTTTCACTGTGTTGGTGTTTTCGAGGTGTTGATGTCCTTCAAGGTGTTGTTGGTTTTCAAGGCATTGTTGTTTTTGAAGGTGTAGTTATTTTTCAATTTGTTGTTGTTTTTCAAGGTGTTGTTACTTCTCAAGGTGTTGGTGTTTTCAAGGTGTTGATGTTGTCAAGGCATTATTGTATTTCAAGGTGTTGTTGGTTTTCAAAGTATTGTTGTTTTTGAAGGTGTTGTTATTTTTCAATTTGTTGTTGGTTTTCAAGGTGTTGATGTTTTCAAGGCGTTGTTGTTTTCAAGGTGTTGGTGTTTTTTTGAGGTGTTATTGTATTTCAACGTGCTGTTGTTTTCAAAGTGTTGGTGTTTTACAAGGTGTTATTGTACTGCAAGTTGTTGCTGATTTTTAAGGTCTTGTTGTTTTTCAAGGTGTTGATGTTTTCAAGGTGTTGTTGGCTTTCAAGGTGTTATTGCATTGCAAGTTGCTGTTATTTTTCAAGTTGTTGTTGGTTGTCAAGGTGTTATTGTATTTCAAGGTGGTGTTTTTTTCAAGGCGCTGTTTTTTTCAAGGTGTTATTGTATTGGAAGGTGTTGTTGTTTTTCAAGGTGTTGTTGGTTTTTATGGCGTAGTTCCGGTTGCTATTTGACTTTTTGCTTGTCATTTTTGCTTTGCATAGGTTTGATGGTAATGTGGAGTTTTCAGCTTGCTGACGTATTCAAGTGTAGTCAAAACGTAATCCTCATCACATCGCTGTCGATTCCACTATCTGCATTTGGAACGTTATATATCCATGCGTTGCTCAATCTTCATTAGAATCGCTTGGAAATCAAGGTTTAGTCGATCTCACTGTGTGTATTTTCACCTGGTATTAACTTTGCCCATCCTCTTGATTCTTTGTGATTGCCGATTTACAAAAACCATGTTATTTGTACTTGCAGATTCAGGCATCGTAGATCTCTTTTATCTTTTACAGGATTGTACAAGGATACGTACTAATCAATCCAGCGTATTCAATCAAAGTATAGGAAATATGCAGATGAACAACTCACGAGGAAAACTTTGATGTTTTGTAACTCATTAGATTCACGAAATCATGCTCATATGTTTCTATGCAGTAGGAAAGAGTCAACGACCTTTGCTTGCAAAGCTCTTATACAAATGAAATTGTAGTCTATCTTTCCATGACAGGATAGCTGAAGTGATGGAGATCTCGATGGCACTATCTTGATTTGTCGAGTCACAACTTCTTTTTATATTAATTGACTTTGTGAACAATTGGTTGGTTGATGTTAAAGCTAGATGATCAGTACCCAGTCTATTAGCACTTTTAATGAATAAACATACCCAGGTACTCAATGAGATAAACTATAGTTTTAAAAAATTACCTACAGTTCAACCAGAAGTGCACAATCTATTTGAAGCTATTTATGCCAAAAGTTGTTTCATCAGGTAAAACCTCCTCATGAAATTTCCCATAGTTAAACTATCGCCGCTGTTCTGTTCTTTAGTTCCAAGCCCTGTCACACTTTTCCAGTATTTTGGTTACGTTGCTTTTCTGTTTATCAACTGTTTAAGGATAAAAATAGAAGCAAGTGTAAGACTTTTTACAATAATTTTGAGATTTTGATGGTTTTCAGGCATCTCTTTTTTTGTATTGATTTAAACAGTCTATAGACGTCCAAAGATTCCTTGTACAACGTTTGTATGTATGTATATAGAAAGAAACGCTAAAGAAAATCACGGAGATTTGCTACTCTGAGTTTCATGTTCACAATCTTCAGGCAAATTTGGCAAGTCACTTTACAACACACGTACTTAAGTTACACCAACAAAGTAACGAACAATGAAACGATTTACATGAAGGCATTTAGATAATATTTATGCTTTCTTATTCAGGGGGAACTCTTTGTCGGCCTTCTACAAGGAAAGTTCTTCTTCTAGACAAAGGTTGCACCGCTCCCGGCCACCTGTGTACGGTTTGACTTGTTTACGTATCGTCCACTGTATTTCGTAATTGATGTTTTTCGTTTTCCAGTTCCAAATATGTTTGGATAGTTCCATCTCAGTTTCGTAACGTCGCTTGTTAAAAGATTTCACTTGGTTACTGTATCTTTCTTTGAACGTGCCCCCCTGCAATACCATGTAGTGTTTGTCTCTGTCGCAGTCGTTAGTAGATACCATTGCTTTGTACACAACTGCCTTGATGAGGCACTTGCCCTCAAGGGGACAGCTATCCTTCACCCTGCAATTACACAATACTCTCTGTACAGGTTTCTCAGTCCGTCTTTTCCTAGCCATAATTGTCGCATTATGTCCGTTAATTACGGTCTTAATATTGTCCGTGCAACTGTAGCTTACCTTAATTGTGCTCCTGTTGAATATTTTTATAGTTTCGTAGCTTTATCAAAGAGTCTGTCTACCAGTTTAAGGAAAGTTTTGCCAATGTTCGTCCGTACAGTCTTATTTTAGGGGGGGGATTGAACCAGATTATATTGCGTTTCCTTGTTCTGCGTTGGGATGTCATGTTCGTATGAATGCTCGATGTGTATTCAAGTTTGCTGTCGTAGCCACGTAAGTGTAGTGCTTGCTCGTATTGCGGAGCGTGGTAATGGAAAGCCCTTTCATCGGAACAAAGTGTTGAGAGTCGTTTATTAAAGGCTTTCGGCAGTTGTCGTTTTATGGAAGGAGGGGAGTAGTCTGAGTAACAGTTTATGCATAATGGGTCGTCGTTAGGTCTACGTTAGGGGTAGTATCGTTCGGTTGTGAGGTGAAAAGTAATGTCGAGAAAGTTAGTCGAAGTGATGTTGGATGTGGCAGCTATTTTTAGGTAGAAGACTTGAAAATGTTTCATTGTCTCCTTCCTCTTCTTCTCTGCGATCCGTCCACTAGTGGTATTAAACAGTGCTATTCCGTCATCCCGGTAAAGACCAACGAAACCCTGTTTAAAGATTATGCTTAATCGGGACAGTATACATAAACCAACTAGCTCAAATGTTTCCGCTCCATCGAAGCTTCCCATACTAACGTCAAAAGTTTCGTTTCCCTGTTTCTTGATCCAAGGTTTATCAAGGTCAAAAAGCAGGGACTTCGTTGCGTGCGTGATTATTTTGATGTCCTTTTCGCTTTAAATCTGTATACGATTTGGCCCATGTTATCGCCTGCGTAAGGAGCAGTTCCAAGATAGATAGATAGAAATCGACGATGTCAAATACAAAATAATATATATATTATATGTATGTATAAATATATAATATGTATAAAAAACTAAAAAACGCCTAGAGGGAGCCCTGCAGAGGCTTTGCAGTGAGCCTCTAGGTATTTTTTAGCTTTTTGTATAATTTTAGTGTCATTTTAAGGCAGTTTTAGTCTTTTATATTATATGTATATTTATGTATGGATGGATGTAAGTATGTTTGCAAGAAAGAAAAATATTGACAGGATAAGCTATAGGCAATGGAATGTCACGGGATTTATACATTGTGTCGGAAACAGATAAGGTACAAGGGGAGAGTGACATAGTTTGAGCACTTGAATAAGCTGTTTGTGGTAGAGACACGCAAACAACAGTGTATTCAGTCTATAAATGTTGTCCACGGCATTTTCGAAAACTTTTGGTGGGGCAAGGCCCCATTGACCCCCTGCACGAGCCGCTGCTGGTGTAAATGTGGTCGCGTCCGCAGTGCTTTAATCTGTGTATTTTACGAGAGAACGTAGACTTTTCTATACAGAACATATCTCCTATATCGTTTATTTCTTCCTCTCGCCAAAGTGAACTGAAACCTGCTGCCTCGGAGTCAACCAAAGTCCTTGCCCGTTTTATGTCTTAGAAGATGTCCTGTATTGTCGATGTATGTCTTATCACTTAATCGAAATCTGACTCTCGGATCTTCATCCGTCCATTCAAAATTGCGATTAATTTGAGATCGTTGCTTTCGCCTCTGATGTTTAAGTTGCTCAAGAATCCATTCTTAATCACTTGAGTCATAAAACAGATCGAGAAATTTGAACAAAACCAAGATTTGTCCAACTAATGAAGTATTTCTAGGTGCTATAGTCACCCATGAAACTTTTAAGAAATAATAAATTAGTAGAGGCTTTGGGCAGTGTTCTATGAAACAGCGACTCATGATTAACTTCTTTTGTGTTTACTAATGGAATGCACTAATATATAAGTCACTCATGAAATAATGCATCCGAAATCTTATGCAACACTTCATATCCATAAGTCGCTGATTATTAGCACTAATGACCTAATAAAAGTTTTATGCAACAGGCCCCCGGTATGAAGCAAAGCTGGCCATATGAAACGGCATTGTAAGAGACACAGCAAGTGGCTCAATCGGTCCTATCAGAAGTAGAACCATAGCAGTGTCACATCGTCAAACGGCAATTTAAGATAAAAACTGGCGTTAAGAGCAAATCACGTGCTTATGGTCCCGAAAAGACAAAAGAAGTGATGCCAACTTGACAGGTTATCCTCGATGAACCAATCTCTCCAAACCGACATATGGGCATTTGTTGTTTTAGTCTATCCACTTTTAGAATTTATCTCTATTCTCTATCTGGTATTAGAAAACCCAAAACATATGTTATCAATTGCACAATATTTGCTTATGTTCAGACAAGCCATTGTTCAAATACTATTGCCACTTTAACCTTTTGGTAGACCAACATTTTACATTCAAAGAACACTAAAGAAAAAGGATTGCAACCGAGTGCTCTCTGTTCTGAAAAAGATAATTGATTCTTACAAACACTCTGCCAATAGTTGCCAAAGTCTTATTATCGTCTGTAGAAAAGGGGGGAAGTAACAAGCTACGCTCTGCAAGATATCAACATGACGCTCCATAGTTTAAGCAAAAGAATGTCCGTTGGTAGAGGAGCACAAGATCGTGTACTCTATACAATCTCGTCTCCTAATCACTTTCAAAAGGAAGATGTTACTACTGGTGAAAGGCCTAAACATTTCTGCCGCTCCCAAAGCAGTTTCTGAAAAAGAAATTGCGTCATTATAGCAACAGCTTCGAGGGATCTCTATAAGTGTAAAGGAGATGTCATAAGTGCAAAAATAGCCCCGCAATCTTATAGTCTAAAGAAGTTTAGACAAAAGGGCAATGGGATGCCATTGTCCACCGTCCATACTTGATGCATTTTATAAAGGTAGATGCAAGAAAGCAGAAATGGAAGTCATACAAATCATTTTATAAAGATCATTTAATAGTGTTGGAGAAAGGAATACTGCTTCCACTAGCAACATAAGAAAGCAATCGACAGAAAAGTCATCAAGAAGGATGATAAAAAATACCTACAACAACAACATTAGCAAAATGTCTTGCACATGTTCATTCATGTGAATGCAGAAAAGGAAGATCTCAGACCAGTGCAGAAGGTAGACCAGTCAATGCAGCAATCACACAAAGCCATAACATGGTTCAAAAGTGTTTGAAAAGTGTCACATGGATAACATGGATGGTAAAGAAAGTATTCACAACAACAAATCAGCAACGTGTCATAGATATCTTTACAGTCATGTGGATGCAGAAATAACCGGAAGAAGATAAGAGAGCTGACAGCAAAGTAAAAATAAAAGAGCCATCAGATCGCTTAAAAAGTTTGGGAGACGGTTGCTAATACGACTTGCAATATACAAAAATGATCGACAGAAAAGCTACCAACAAGGATAACGAGAAAATTATTTACAATTACCTATCAGCAGCGTGTTATAAAGACTTCAAGCCAACCGGTTGCCAGCACCGGGGGAAAATAAATCGGAAAGCTGACACATTATGAGACAAAAAAGCCATAAGATTGATGAAGAGAACCGATATAAAGTCAACTACAACGAAGGTTAATGAGGTATCATTAAGAGATAAATTGGCAAGGTGCTATACAGGCTTAACATCATGTAGATGTAAGCACTGGGGAGAAAAAAGATCGTAAGAGCTATCATTAAAGCAGACCCAAATTGCATATGACCTCTTAACAGCGATGAAGAAAGGGATACCTGCGTCTGGGGACATAAGAAAATAATTGACAGAATATTCAACAAAAAGTATGAGAAAGAAAGTATACTCAAGAGCCACATCCTCAACATGTCATACACACTGCCATTCGTGTCGATCCTAGTACTAGCTAGAGAGAATATTCAGGAGCGCTTGATAATGGAGGCACAAAACGCAAGTACAAAAGCTATAAAATCGCTTAATAGTTTTGAAGTGCAACTGGACATAAAAGAAAATTGGGTGACAAAGTATTCATAACAGTCACATCAGCAACATGTCATACACATTTCCAGTCATTTGGATGCCAGAACTAAAGGGCAGTAAGATCTGATCTATGCGAAAAGATGTATGTTTGTGTATATGCATATATGAGTATATGTATGTATTTATGTCTGTATGTTTTTATATATGTATATAACTATGAATATATTTATAGAAGTATGTATCTATTATATTACTACGTATCTATATATGTTGCGCCTGAGAAGCCATAGACGAAACATTGACACAATGAGACGGATATCATCTCGACAGATGTAGCATTCACTATCTATGTCTTTATGAATGTACGAATTACTTGCCATGCAAACAATAACGAAATTAGCAAATACAATAGCCTTTGAAATTAAAGTAGAACTCTGAACATTTTAAAGTGGAAGACTTTTCAAGAGCGGTTCCAGTATCTCATTCAACCAACGTACGAGTATATATAGGCAAGAACCTTTTATGGAAGGTATGGGTCTCAATGGGTCGTCTGGCTTGTATATCGTTGTAAGTCATACATTCTTGGCGTTGTCAATCAAGTAGAGAGATATCCCCGGACTTCCTAATCTTCTGCAGCTTGTTCTGTAACCTCTTTTCTATTGTAGCACTGACCAATCTTTGTGAATTTGTCCTTGTCATTCAGAATATCTTTTTCACATCTCATCTTTTTCACGTGCATTTCTTTATCTCATAAAAATACACACGACTCCTCGTCTGGCTGTATGATTATTATGTCAGGATCACAAAGTAGTGCTAAAAGAGACGCATAGTGCTTTCCTGCATGGGGTAATCGGTCAGCTGGACCGGTGTACCAATATAGGCATCTGCAATGTCTACAAGCCTAGCTTTACAAGACTCATTCATACTTCTCAATGGGAGAATCTTGGACAGCTGCGCTTGCATGATCTCGAACCCCGTAAAAACCTCCTCTTTCTTAACATTTTTGACGGAAATTTGAAACCCTAATCCCCTTGGAAAAACCTCCTTTTCTGTTTTGCTAGGGATCCTGTTGTTGACATTGTTTGCGGACTAGAGCTCAAATGGCAGACTGTGCCATATTTGTGTTCCAAGATACAATAAGCTCTTCTGGCCAATATTTGTTCTCCTTATTGGAAGGTGTACTTTTATCTACACCTTCAGGTTGTTCGGTTGTGGGTTACTGGCATCAACATTCTTTTAATGTTGACGGAGAGAAATGTTTAATACTTGTACAGGCAGTGGTTGATGAACCATGTTTATTGTTGGTAGCCGATATGTAGGTTTGAACCATGGCTTACTACAAATTTATTTAGTGAGCCACACTTGGATACTCATAGACGCTAGTTCAATGTTTGTTAAAGCAATAACGAAGACATTTTTGTTGTGCTGATTGCAGATTAGTTGACACACTTTTGTTCACTATTGGATATCATGTAGTACATCAGTAGTCAAAAATGAGGTTGGATGAGGGCATTTAATAGTAATCTATGGAGATTAAAGTTTAAGAGTGTTTGTTTTCTGTACCGAAATGTCAATTTTCCATTGATTTTCCAAACAACTCTCAAGACAAATAACCGTTGAATGCTGTTAATTAAATATTCTCTCCCTGAGTTGGTCAAGAGACTTTTGGACTCTACAAACTCTTCTCCTGAAGAGAATGCTTGTCTTTTTATCGTTCCCTAAGTGAATGATAAATACATTTTATAGAAGAAATAAACAAAGGGAGTTCAAGCTTTTATTTGAATTTTGAATATTTTACTGACGTTTTCATCGCTTAATATTAAACACTAATCGTCTTTGTGTTAAAGTAAATCATTATCGACTGCCAGAGTTATATTGTTTACATACAAAAGGTAAACGAGTAGTCAGAGAATTGATCCCTTTGGACTTCAAATGGCAGATTGGCAAGGGTTGAGTGTTCTTTCCTAACACTGACTACAAACTTTCAGTTTCGGAAGACAGGCTTCAAACATGAAGTTGCGGATTTGCTACGTTCTGGGCGAATTTTATGTCCAATTTCGTCAAATACTTTATGAAGGTCAATTAAGGTTATATCTGCTTGCTATTTGGGTTCAAAACTACTTCAGAATTTTATCACTAAGGTAAGATAAACTATTATTCTTAGAGTGGCTTCATTGGAAAGCCAGCTGTTATTTATACTAAATGTGATTCCCGTCTACGTACATTGTTACCTGACTATGAATATTCTGTCTAAACATTTTAGTAGTTGTAGTATCAAAGAGATTCTATTGTCATATTGAAGGTGACAAATCAGATTAAACTTTGGACTTATCAGATATTTTTAACAATTTATATTGCCCCAATTGCATCTTGGTCCATCCACTCCTAAGTGTCTCCTCGTATACATATGTGTGGCAATCTGTTAAAGAATAGTGATGGACAAATAGTGATTTTTAGTAGATGGATAACAAGGAATTATCTTTTCAAAGTAAAACGTTTCTGTAGTTGAAGCTTAGGTTGCTTCTTACGTAGAAAGCAAGCCCAATGTCATGATGTAAATTAATGCAATGTACCTACCAAGATGGTGCCATTTAATATAATACGAATGGAATTTAGAAAATGCCAATCGTTAGAACTGACAATTACTCCTCAAAATACGTCACAATCATCCTAAAAATGCAAATAAATATATGGTAATAGTCAGAAGAAAACAATAGGAATCCCACTACTTCATCAATCATACAATCATATATTTTCATTTAATGTCCGGCAATACTGACTTCACTATCCAGCACAGAATCGTCAAGCTTTGTCTCTGATACCTCTATTACAGCAGCCTTGCTGTTGTGTGCAATCACGTGAATTTCATCGATTTGGGGTAGAAGACTATTGATATTTATTAGGCGAAGGAGATTTTTGAACAATGGTTGATTATTGGTCTGTAGCATTTACACCTGTAAGCAAAACATATGAATATCCATCAGACGGCATTGTTAATGAGGCCTTACCATAGGCGGGTTGGTCTAAAGGATTATCATTTGTTCTATTTGGTCTGCGGATTATTATGTAGCTGTCCTAGCTCATCTCTAATATCTTATCACATTTCTTGTGAACTGTGAGGGTACTCTGACTACATGGTAATTCTTTACAAACGTATTTGCTGCATAGTGAAAATTGGTGGGGGAGGAGGGGAGAGGTTCCTAGGCGAAGATGAATGTCACCTTCCAAAAGCAGCAGCATCCAATACAGACTTCCATCCATATGGATACCATCACTAAAAAAAGAAATTGCTAAGAAAAATGTTCTTGGATTCTCTTCTCAGATAATCTTACCCCCGACAAATTTGTACTTACAAAGATACTATCAGAATGATACGGCATCATACCCTAGTCAAGGTTTTCATTTAATAATTAAAGATTCCACTCCTGCAATGACGAAATCTATCATCTGCGGATCCAATTGAACCAAGTTAGTACTTGTAGGATATGGCTACTCGAAGTGTATTCCAGTTGACTTTTAAGACTGAAATACGCGCATCTTAACTTTCTTTCCGTATATACTTTATATTAAAGGCGGCATATCTTATGTTGCTACGTGAGGACTGTTCTAAATATATATGAACTTTAAAAAGTGAAATCTATCAAAAGTTTGTTTAGCAAAAGCCTTATTTTGTCTTAGTGTATGAGTTTCTTGTTTTTTGAATTAAAAAGTATTATGAATCTTCTTTAATTTCTCTTTCCTCAAGGAAATGATGAAATAAAACTTTAATAGTGAGTTGATGGGAGTCCATAAAATCTTTATAAATCATTGCAATGTAAAGGTTATTACATCCCCGATATTTTATAGACCACCTGCAAAGAAAGTAAAAGAATAGTAAATATAGCTGATATTAAGTGATCCTTTCAAACGACCAGTGTTGTATATCTGTATAGTCTAGGATGAAAATACCCAAAGTCTTCACGACACTCTTATTTGGCTTTATGGTTTGTCGCTGCGATTGGACTAAAAAGCTGGTTTGATAAACAGTAATCTTGGCAAAGTTACCGCAAATCGAGAAGATATGAATATCAAACACTCTCCTGCGAATTAAACATTGGCATCGCAACACATACTAGTTACATAAATTGAACTTGTTTGTTTTTCTGATTCAATATAATTAACAAATATTGACGAACTTAGCACTTTAGGTGATCCCCACGATATCTGTATTCTTCAAAACGATGGAGTAAAACAATTCAAAGTTAAATGGAAATTTTCAAGCTTTGTTATCGCGAAGCAACCTTCTAGTGAAAAGGTGTCATACAGTCATTGAGTACACATTATAGGTGCAGATTTAGTTTATGTATACTGCCAATGTATAGTCTATCAATGTCAAAGAATGACAAAACATTTGGCACGTCTAAGTAAATTGTAATACCACGCAACAGTCGGAAACGTGTCGTGACTAAAATAGCTAAGTATGCAAAAACAGAGTTAGATCTTTTGCCTTACAGAACAAGATGGTAAGGATGAATAACTAGGACAAAGAATGAAAGCAATCAATGGAATGAACATGCCTGAAACAGTACAAGAAGCAAGCCTGTTTGCGTGCAGTGATGCTCGTGCTATCAGCTCTTTTGATATCCAAAATTCTTTGGTATTATGTCTGCCTAAAGGGGTGTGTGTAGTGACGCAATATCCAAACAATAGACATCCCAAATTTCTCATTCTCGTTGGTACGGGACCGTAGCTTAGTGGAAAAGCGTCGTGTTGCGCAGTGCGGAGACCGTGGGTTCGATTCCCCGTGGTCCCACGATTTTTCAGCTTCGAGATTTTACAACACCAATGCCTACATTCAGTTATTACAGATGTTTGGGGAAAATAACAAAAATCCAGCATAAGATATTGAATACTGTGGAAGTTATCATTGTTCAAAATCGCCCAAAATTGATTCAACCCCACCCAAAGACACCCAACGCAAAATTTAAACACCTGTAGTGTCTAGATTACATTGATCTCTGTTTATAAACGCAATGAACCGGGCTCCAGAGTCATGCAAATCAGTATCAAGTTTAGTGGCATGTTCAGTGACCAGGGAGAAGAAAGCCTAGAATATGATCTCAAGGGAACCAAATATTGATGTTGGTCAGAGTCATTTAGTATGATAATTGATGAGCAATGCACTCAACACAAAGAACATTGCAAGCATCGAACATTGTATCACATTGCATTTACATTCCAAGGATCAAGATTTGATAAGAAAGATTGAGTGAACTTGTAGTAGAGTGGGTGTCACTAATACCATCCCTACCCCTACCTCTACCCCTAACCCCATCCCTTCCCCTACCCCAAGTCAACTTGTTGGTGGCATCCATTCAACTACAAGTTGACCGAGTGATCGAGACCGGGGAATGGAAGGAACCTAATACCATCTCCGAAACGTGTTAGAAATTCAAGATAAAAATACAGAATCAAACAAGGACTGTGGTTAGTCCGTAGTAAGGTCAAGCGTTTTTTTGCGGGTTAAGTTTGAAGGGAGATCTTATGATCCATTAAAAGTAATAAAAGCTGAAGATCTGCCTATGAGAAGCTTTTCGGCTCTGGTCCTGCATGAATGAAACGTGCATGTCACTGTTCCTGGCCGAGTTTGATCATTAAATCATGTTGCAAATCACGACTCGGTCGCCTTCCCCACCTCGGCACATTCATTTGCCAGAATTTAAAAACTGCGATATTTTATGTGCAAGGCCTAAATATGAAAAGTAAGGTATTCTATGAAAACCTCAGGTGACGTCGTTATTCCTAGAATTTACCCCTCTTCCCCTAAAAAATGTTATGTAACATCTACAAAACACTTGACCCTGCTCCCCCCTTTCTGACGACGTCATCCGGGTATGGCCCCTAAGGAACTGTTACTGGTAGCATGGACATAAAGATGAGTTGCAGCCTCGCTTTGATTCAGCCGCAGGATTAGTATCTCACCGTACAAAGGAGTATTTAGTTCCGGATTATCGTGGTGAAGAGCTATTTCAAATCAGATCTGACGTCATACTGTCTGAACCTTGATTGCTACGAAGCAACTCCTCAGTTTTTAAAGGGCTTCCAGCATCTTACTTTTTTAAACGTAAGCACTTTTAGCTCTAGCCAGAAAGTCGCTTGCATCGAAAGTTTAAAAGATCATTATTGTTTTCATGCAATATGAAAGAGCAAATTTTTTAACACAATTTTAACATCGAGATGCAATTGAAAGGACAATTTGAGATTAAAAAATATGACTAGACAAATTTAATTTTCTTCGAGGATCCAAATTAACTTAGTGTCACATACCTCTTCTCTGATTGTTAACTCTCAATAACCCTTTTTTATACTCCTATTAGGCATTAAATGTTATCTATTAAGGCCCTCTCAATGCCTTGTAGAAAGGCGATGCTAACGGATCAGGATTAGGCACTTGTTAAAGGGGCATCCCATAGCTTTGTTGGATGCTTCATTTACCATGATAGTTTTCATGGAGAACGGTATTTCTCAGAGAAAGGTTTTCGGGGGAAAACGCCTTGCTTTACATCAGCCTGACAGCATGATAACACTTTTCCAATGTATAAATGATCAGAATGATACGTTCAGTACTTGAACCTCTTGCAATATAGTTACAACGGGCAGTGTGCCTCTTGAGAGGAAGAAGTCTTGAAAATAGGATGGTGTGAACCACGAGACTGAGACTAGGCAAGACGTTTGGGGGTTTTTTGTTCAAAGTTCGATGTTCTTCTGTAAGACCTGACAACATGGAATATCCTGATTATTTTTCATAGATGTGTGTGATCCATAACTCCTCCTCAACAGCTCGGCCGATTTGGCTGAAACTTTGGATATTTGTTACCTGTGATTAGGCGCTCTAGAAGTAGTATTTAGATTTGGAATACCGTGGGAAACTTATTTCGATTATTTTCCATTCATTGAGGGTTTTTTCGACGAAATTGAAAAAAGGACCATTTTTCGAATTATTTTTTTTTAAAAAAACCCTGTAAAATACCAAAATATAGTTCAAATTCTTTCGAAAGAAAGAAAACAGGGATTTTTTTATTTGTGTTGTAATTACCAAGTAGATACGATATTGTGAAAAAGTGTTTTGCAGTGAAATTGTGTCCGTAGAAAAGTTCGTGGAAAGTTTACTAAAACGAGCGTAGGGCGCCTTTACGCGAGTTGATGATAAAGAAAACTTAAAGTTTAGAAGACTTTGTTGAATTAGGTGCTATGAGCGTATACTGACTAGTTGCCCGCTTAATTGGAGAAACATTACACTTGGTATCTAAAGCAGGTGCGCCTTCTGAGTGAAGTTACTGAAGAAAAAACGACGGATAGAGACACTTAAAGAATAGTTAACAGGCTCTTTCATGTCTGCGTCTTGCATGGGGGTCGATTCTTGGGGGGCCTGGGGGACTCACCCCTCCCTTTTCAGGATTGGGGGAGCAACAGTTGCTGTTTCCTCCCCACGTTTGGGCCCAGAAATATCAAATTGTCCACGTTTGATCCCTTTGTCCGAAAATCCGGAGTGAACTGAATAAGGTTAAGAACATTGAAATATCAAATAGTGAAATCCATCAATCCCCGTCACCTGAAATGTTATTGACGACAGAATATTTCTTTATTCGATCTTGGCAGATAAACAAGGTAACTGTTACCCTTGTGCGTGAATCGTAAAATACAACACGGTTATATATACAGTTGCATATTATAAACAAATCATAAGTAAGAATCATCCCTTTGCTAGTAGTATATTTTGGATAGGAAACTATTTGTTTCATCGGTTCAATTTTGATGCAAAACATATTTGATAATTTGGAGGAAGAAGCAGGAAACTTCGATACCAGTCTACCACAGCTATTTCAGCCTATTTGAAAGCCAGCTCACTTAAAATCTTCTTTCAATGCCTTTCTAATGTTACCTTTCTGCCAACAGTTTCTTCGTTTTACATTGCACGGAACCTCATTTTAGTGAAGTCTCCTCAGAATATTCTCAGCAAGATCTAGCAGAAGCACAGGTACAACTGTACCTGCAGGCTTTCTTTTACAAGAACGAAAGATTTCTTTCAAGAAAACAGATCTTTAATCTAAAGGTTTTAAGCTTGTTGCTCTTCAGAACACTTTTCCTAGATACAGAGATAAAATAAAGATCCTAAACTTGCTTTTCAATTTATTTTTAAAATGCTGTAGAGTTTCATGGGCGTAAGTATTGAGTTAAAATAGTCCTTCTTTTGACAACTATTCAGTACCACCCTTGCTGTAGATCGTGCTGGCAAGATTGATAAACTTTTACTTTGCTTTCACCAGTTGTTATCTGACTGATACCGCTAAAGTGGTGGCAAGAGCTTCAGTAAACAATATATTGATGTTCTCTTTGTTAACAGCAAAGATCAACTTTGCAAGCAATTTGTTAAAATTGCAACATCTGCTTCAGGAATCATCCCATGTTTCTTGAAAGTAGCTTTGCACCACAAATATAGTAAAAACCTATCTACCTCTTCTCTTTACGCACTGTATATACTAACCCTTTCCATTTGTTTATGATTTACAAGGCTGACGGCACAAAATTTTAGTTGGGGGTACAGAAATTAGATAAAATCTATTAACCATGGTCTAGCGCCGCAGAAGATTTAAGTTCCCTATTGGAAAAGATGCGAGGAGTTTCCATGCCAATTTCAAACAATGCTAAACAAAATATGTGACCAAAAGAGTGGGGGGATGTACCGTCTGCCTACCCCCTTTTTAGTTATTCTGGCTTTTAACCAGGTCAGCCGAAGATTGACATGACTAAACGAATATAGTGCTTTGTACAAGCCATCAACAAACAATCGATATCCTGCTATGGCTCCTGTCTCCCGTTTCATCAGAGACCCAACATAAAGTTTCCTTACTAACGAACTAAGACAAAGTCGTGGACAGAGGCGAAACATTTTAGTAAATTTAAGATATTTTATTAAGAGTTTGAACGTGAGTTTCTGTGCTCTAGCACTACTGAGTCCTTATGACTAGAATAAAACGAATCGAAGCAAGTAATTGCTAAAGGTCCGGATGTTTTCTAAATACCTTTGCCCAAGCATTACCTCAGTTTCTGATGTATATCCATGCAATAAATAGTACATTTTCATTTAAGAAGACCAAGCAGACAGTAATTTATCCCTGTAGTATTGAGACAAACCTTACAAAAGATCAAGTCAACATGGAGATTGTTAAGTGATTCCAAAGATCATCATTAACAATCAAGCAAATTTTAGGTTTAGTCGCCAGTCGTAACTTGCGTTGGCAGGAGTTAAAAGATAGGAGGGTTCACCTGCCAAAATATTTGAGGGGAAGCAAACG